>JAVQJD010038943.1:0-11932 GCA_036023655.1 Nannoperca australis | reverse complement strand
GTTCAAGCAAAATTAAAACGTTCTGTCCTGTTCAAGCTAAATTAAAACGTTCTGTCCTGTTCAAGCTAAATTAAAACGTTCTGTCCTGTTCAAGCTAAATTAAAACGTTCTGTCCTGTTCAAGCTAAATTAAAACGTTCTGTTCAAGCTAAATTAAAACGTTCTGTCCTGTTCAGGCTAAATTAAAAGTTCTGTCCTGTTCAGGTTAAATTAAAACGTTCTGTCCTGTTCAAGCTAAATTAAAACGTTCTGTCCTGTTCAAGTTAAATTAAAACGTTCTGTCCTGTTCAGGTTAAATTAAAACGTTCTGTCCTGTTCCAGGCTAACGAGCTGCTGCTGAGCGGCAGGAAGTTGACAGCACAGGAGGCGTGTTCTAAAGGTTTGGTGTCTCAGGTTCTCTGGCCGGGAACCTTCACACAGGAAGTGATGCTGCGAATCAAAGAGTTGGTTACGGTCGACTCAGTGGTCAGTCACAAACACACATAGTGTATACAGATAGATATATATAACAGTATATTATACACATAGTATATGTATATAGTAGTGTTTGTGTGTGTGTGTATATATAAATATATATGTATGTATGTGTATGTATATATATATATATATTAGTTTATGCAGTATATCACATTGCATACTGTATATACACAGACACCAACACACTGCGACCTCTTGTTATGTAATTTCTCATCTGATGTGTTCTTTACCATCTGTGGCGATGGTGGTTCCACTTCCTGTCCTGTAGGTTCTGCGGGAGTCTAAGGCCCTGATGAGGAACACCAGCCGCAGTGCTCTGGAGCAAGCTAACGAGCGCGAGTGTGAAGTCCTGAAGAGAGTTTGGGGCTCATCGCAGGGAACCGACTCCATCCTTCAGTACTTGCAGAGGAGAACCGAGCTCTGCTAGAACCTGGAACAGGACCTGAACCAGGAACAGTAGCAGGACTAATCCCTTGACTCAGCAGCTCTGAGCTGGACAGGAAACATTGAACGTTTCTTATTTTTCTTGTAAACATTTAAGTTATACTTTGAGCAGAACGTTGATTTCAAACGGTCCTCTTGTTCTCACTCTCCTCCACAGTTAGATCAGTTTACTGCACTCTCACTGTGAGGTTCTACAGGGTTCCACCCTGGGCTTCTGTTGTTCTCCTTACATGCTTCCCTGGGGTGATAACTTCAGCAAACATGGGACTCGTTATCATAGATTTACAGATGACGTAGGTGTATGTGTTCATGACTGTTGAACCTGCCAGACTAAACTGAGGGCATCTTTGAGAAGAACCTGAACAGGCGTTCTCAGAGTTTAACTGCTCTGTAAATCAGACTGAGCTAGGCTAGCTTCAGTCTGTAAGCTAGGCTAACAGTCCTTGAACTCTCTGTAGTGGACACAGATTAAACTGAAACGTGAACGAGAACCTGAGAATGTACAAAATGTTGGATCGTTCTTTTGAATGACCTCTGACCTTCACCCAGAATTCCTTCTGATGAATGAAACAGGAAGTGGAGGCTGAGCAGAAACAGGATCTGAGCTAACGGTGACCTTAATTTCTTTTTAATCAGAGATCATCCAGCGATGTTCAGTCTACATCTCCTCACTCTGTATCTTCACGATATAACCACCCGTGCAGCCTGCAGGGGGCGCTGACAGCTCAACTCAAGTCTAATTACATTTGTATAGCAGGTTGACTGATGAATTATGGGTAAGGACTGACACCAGGGGCTGAGCTGGATTAGGTTTGCGGTTTCTAATTTTTCAGTAAATCATCTGTTGTTTCATATAAAACACTGAAACTGACTGAATTGTTTCTTTTGGATCTGCTACATCGTCGTATGCTCTGTAAATCACTTCCTGTGTTCTGACATAAAACCAAGAGTGAGATGGTTATATTTGAGATTTGGTTTCATTAAAGGGGGACTGCACCGCTGGAAAGATGTATTTTCGTAGACCTGGGGTTCGGGATGCACTGGGCCCCTGAGCTCCTACAAACAGCTGCTCAGAGCTAACGTTGTGCTAAACTCAGTTAGCTGTGTGCTAAGCTAGTCTCAGAAAACTGTTGTATGTGACGTATCCCTGTCGCTGTAGTGTGTGTGGCCCAAAGCTTTGTGTAACGTTACACCCGCAGTCCCTGGTGCAGACAGACAGGTGACAGACAGACAGGTGTTTGTCAATCTGAACTTTCTACTGCTGAAACAACAACTTTGGTAAACACCCAGGAAATACAATTCAGTAAAAGTACAAAATAATAGAAAGTCAGTAAATGTGTTTAATTCAAAGAAACAAGCACTTTTTATCTTGACGTTTATTATCTTCTGCAGGAAACCTTTTCATGATGACATTCATTAGTTACAGGTATCAGCTAATGAATAATAATCCTTTCAACCAAATTGAACATTTGTCAGTTTTCAGATTGGAAATGAAAACGAAACATCTCCTGAAACAATATGATCGCTACGAAACATGAGATCAACCTGAGGGTCGGGGTTCCACAAAGGGTCACGAGATGATGGGAGCAGAAGTCTGTTCCAAATAATTTAACCTCAAACAGTTTGGATCCAAACTGACCTGGTTTATTCAACAAAACAGGACAGGTGTGGTCATGGTGGACAGGTGTCGTGTGCTCCTGTAGCCAGGTGTAGGTGGTAGGTGTGGTCCTGGAACATCAGCAGACTGTAGAAGTTCTCTCCTCCTCTCAGGACCCCGTGTTCACTGCCCCCCCACGATACTGGACTGTCAACAAAACCATGAACCGTCAGTGACACCCAGGACTCCAACCGAGGCTGCTCTAGGTAACACCTGTGGGACAGGTGAGCACAGGATTCAGGTTTAAAGAGGACATCACACTAATTCACAGTTAGAGACAAAGTAGCATTATGTTACAAATCAGGACCTGATCTGGTGGACGAGTCGGTGGACGTCCTGAGGAAGCAGCAGTCCGCAGACGGAAACGCTCAGAGCTCGACTCACCGTAGTCTTCGGCTCCGGACAGACCAGCGAGGACAGGAAGCTGCTGGACGAGTTCTCACTGAAACCACAGAAGAAGAGTCAACGGGTTGCAGTTTACAGAGCAGGTAAAGTGAGACACGTCATCTTGGCGTCTGTCCTCACCAGCTGACTTGGGCGTCCACGGCACCAAGCCACTCCAGGAAGCTGTGAGGGTCATGTGACTGCAGGTCAGAGGTCAGCGGGGAGGGGCAGGACAGGTCTGTCAGAGTGCGGCTGCTGACCTCAGGTCTGTGCTCTGACCAATCGTAACGAGACAGGAGGGGCTGCAGAGAAGCTCCGCCCCCTACAACACAGACAGCAGGGGGTTATGGGTAATACCCAGAGTAACTTCACCCCCCATCTTTGTTGGCCTCTGGTAGTTTATCTTCTCTAAACTTTATTTGGATTATGTCCAGTGTTATATGAATGTTTAGTACCATTCATATTTAAACTGAAACCAAAATATTTTGAATTTAATACATCTACAGTAAAAATGGGATTTAAAGAACTTTAACAGCTAGTTACGTTAGCTTTAGCATTCCCTTCAGTTCAAAGGCTTTATTGGCTGAAAACAATGTTGCCAAAGCATCTGAATATCGCACCTGGATGATGATGTAACTCTCACCTGAATGATGATGTAACTCTCACCTGGATGATGATGTAACTCTCACCTGGATGATGTGACAGCAGGAAGTCGGTCTTCAGTGGAAGTCGTGACCTCAGACCTGTGAGGAGTCTCTGGTAGCCCCGCCCACCAGGAGCCATGCTGCTGTCAGTCAAATCTATAGATACTACTGTAAATAATAAACACACAATAATAATGCTATTTGTATGTATACATGTATGTTTTATGTTTCATTAACTGTTTGCAAATAAAAAACAATGTCATTATGATGTCACTCAGACCGAATCTGCACTTTGTTTTGTGGTTGAATCTGGACGGTTTCCCTTCAACTCCCAACAACTCAAAAGAGTCTTTATCCAGAGAGAGAGACAGGTGACCTGCAGACAGAAGGAGAAAGACAGACGTTAGAACATGTTGAAGTTATTATTCATTAACAGTCTCTTACAGTCGACCTAATAATTATTTATGTATGACACCTGGAAATGGTAAATGATGACATCATCAGATTTACCGTTTGGCATCAGAGCGACACAGTTATCTTCATCTATCCTGGTCCTGTACGACACACCATACACACTACCTAAACACACACACACACACACACACACACACATAAACTGACACTGTGTACAGGTGCATCAGTGTACAGGTGCATCAGGTGTGTGTTCAGGTGCATCAGGTGTTACCCTGGTACACGGCAGTCTCCAGGAAGTGTTTGTCCAGCAGTTCATATATTGCCAGCTTCCTGATCAGGAAAAAGCTGCTGAAACTGTTAAATGCAGCATCCAGGTGAGAGGGGGCGGAGTTACACTCAGGTAGCAACACAGACACCTGTACAGGTGAAACAACATATTCCTCAGACTGAGTGACACTTGTGTTTATTATTATATTTTACATATTTTCTGACATCACATTTAACACACCTGTAGTTCTTTGCAGTACAGGTGTACAGACAGGTAGGTCACAGGTATTTTAATAATACATTTTCATTTGAATTGTATTTTCTTTTTCAGGTGATTGTTTATTCATGTTAAATAAATCAATAGACAGAAATATGTGGTCTGCTCTGTCGATATTTATTATATCTTGTTATATATTTTATATTATGCTATGTTAATGGTTACAGTTTTATTACAATAAAACGTTATTGTACTAAACACCAAGTATTATTGAATAATATGTATTATTATGTTTCTCTACATGTCACTAAAAATAATACACTTATAATTTAAATATAAGTACTGTGTGTATTTATACTGCTTGCCTTGTACTTTGTATACTTTCTAGTTTTATTTTAGGTCTTCCAATGTAGTTATTACAATTAGCTCAGGGCTAAGCTAACGATGCAAGCCGTTGCCTCCCCGTGTTAACGCGGCTAACGCTAACATGCTAACGGTGTTACCTTGTAGTTGAAGTGTAGCTGCTCCACCTGTGAACTCAGTCGGTTTTTCTCATCCAGGAAACTGGATCGATCACAGACCAGTAGGGACCGAGGAGTCCGATCCAGATCACCAGACATCTTCATAAAAACGTTATTAGAACTTTAGAACTTTATTTAACACTGTTTTCAGGGAGCTAACGGAGCTAACCCGTAACAACATGCTTCCTGTGAAGGATTTTCAACTTAAAGCTTCCGGTTGCAGCAGCTTTCAACAAACAGTACCCTTCACCCTTCATTAGTACAACAGCACCAACACCACCACCACCACCACCAACAACAACAACAACAACAACAACAACAACAGTAGTAGTAATAATAATAATAATAACAAAATAATGATAAAAATCCATAGTATTACTCTCTCGCAGTTTGCTAACAGTCCCTCGGCTGTCGCCGTAGTCACGTGTTCAGACCCGGTAGTGAGGAGAACACGCTGAGGATCCGTCTGAGCTGCTCTAACTCGGTTTGGACCGGGTTCAGTTCTGGGTTTAGTTCTCTGTTGGTGTGTGACGTCATGTCGGTGGTCGGCGTAGTACCTGGACAGTTTGATGACGCAGAGGAGGACAGGTGAGACGGATTCATATTCTGATCATTAATAGATGAAGTTTGTTTTCGGAGAAAAGTGCTTGAAGTATATATATTATTTATTATATATTTATATTATTGTGTCTGCAGACGTTGAACTGACAACAAACACACGAGAAGAACTCAAAGCGTTTATAGAAACAAACAGCGGCGGCCATGTTTCTGACTCTTGTTGTGTTTTCTCTTCAGCGGCCAATCAGAGTTGTTGGCTGTAAAGAGTCCGATGAGTGATGTCACTCTGCAGCCTTCATCAAATGGACAGGAGGAGGAGGAGGAGGAGGAGGAGGAAGAGGAAGATGATGATGAAGAGTGGGCGTGGCGTTCATCAGGAGGAGATCTGACTAAAAGATACAACCGGATCAGTCTCAACTGTCAGGTCAGACACACGCTGATCAATCAGATTGATTTATTATTTTTGATTATTAATGACTGGGTCTCTTAAGTCAGATGACTTCATCTATTTGTTTTTATTGGACAGTCCAACAGACAGAATCCGTCCAATAAGATGCTGCCATCAACTCCATCTGATAAAGCTCTGAGGAAATATGAACACAAGATCAACCTGGGTAACACACACACACACGCACGCAGACAAACACACACACACGCACGCAGACACACAAACACACAACACACACGCACACGCAGACAAACACACACACACGCACATAGACACACAAACACACACACACACACACGCACGCACGCAGACAAACACATGCACGCAGACACACAAACACACACACACACATGCACGCACGCAGACAAACACACACACATGCACGCAGACAAACACACACACACGCACGCACGCAGACAAACACACCAACACACAAACACACACACACGCACGCAGACAAACACACAAACACACACACACACACACGCACGCACGCAGACAAACACATCAATCAATCAATCACATTGATTGATTGATGCACACACACATCAATCAACACACACACACACGTGTGTGTGTGTGTGTGTCTGCTTGATTGATTTGGTGATGTAATCTGAATAATTCTGTTTTCATTTTCTCTCCAGTTGAACTCACACTGATCAATATCTCATTATCAGTGTTTTCTGATCACAGTTCATTCTTGACCTCATAAACAGAAGCTCCTCTTCCTGCCTTGTTCTGGAGCTTTCAGCTGATCCCGTGATCTTCATCAGCAGATGGAGTTTGCTCAGTTGTGATGAATCAGTAGATTTGTACTTGAAGGACTTTTGTCATGCTGCGATGAAGTCCATGGGATGCAGTTGAAAGCTCCATAATCATTAAGTCATTAAGGTTGTTTAGATTATTCAAATCAGACAAGCAGAAATCACTTAATTTCATTTGTTCATCAGTTATTGACAGAATGAGAACAATAACTGATCGTATTGATCTGTTTGTTTGTTTTGGTTTCAGATAAACTGAATTATGCAGACTCAGTGATCAATAAAGTGACGACGATGCAGAAACAGAAAGAAGCCGACGGGTACGTCTGAACTCGCCTCAGTGTTGTTTACAAGTCATGTGACTGATGCGACTAACGCTGTGATTGGCTGCTCTCTGCAGGTACAGAGTGAAGGACAAATCGGATCGAGCCACAGTTGAACAGGTGAGCTGTCTATTTATTAAAGTCCTGACAGGAAGTCAGCAGCAGGACAAAATCTGTTAAGTGAGTTCATCTCTCGGGTGGTTTATTGATTTATTGATTTACTGGTGGAGCAGGTCGGGGGTTCGATCCCCATCTCGTCCACTGAACTGCTGCACATTAATATGAAAAGAATCTGTTTCCTGTGAGAACTTTAAATTATGTCATGAAAAAAGTTTCCATTAAGAACTGATTTAATGTCTGAACAAAAACTAACTTCACAGTTATTGATCTGGCAGAATGAGAGATCAATAACTGTGCACCAGCAGACGTGAAACATTTGTTGTTGAAGTCAGCTGATTGTTCCTCTTGTGCAGGTTTTAGATCCTCGAACTCGAATGATTCTCTTTAAGATGTTGAGTCGAGGAGTCATCTGTGAAATCAACGGCTGCATCAGCACAGGGAAGGAGGTCAGAAATGACTCGTCAATACATGGATTTATACTGATCACTACACGGATTTATAATGATCAATACACGGATTTATAATGATCAATACACGGATTTATATGTGATCACTACACGGATTTATACTGATCAATACACGGATTTATACTGATCAATACACGGATTTATACTGATCAATACACAGATTTATAATGATCACTACACAGATTTATACTGATCAATACACGGATTTATAATGATCAATACACGGATTTATACTGATCAATACACAGATTTATACTGATCAATACACAGATTTATACTGATCAATACACGGATTTATACTAACTAATACCCCCCCAGCACGACGGGTCCAAACAGTCTCTGACGGTCAGAACCGACACTTTGTGTTCTGATCTGGTTTTCAGGCCAACGTTTATCACGCCGGCACGTCCGCAGGAGACAGCAGAGCCATCAAGATCTACAAGACCTCCATCCTGCTGTTCAAGGACCGCGACAAATACGTCAGCGGGGAGTTCAGGTCAGTCCACCACAGAAGAAGAGTTCAGGTCAGTCAGTCCACCACAGAAGAAGAGTTCAGGTCAGTCCACCACAGAAGAAGAGTTCAGGTCAGTCCACCACAGAAGAAGAGTTCAGGTCAGTCCTCCACAGGAGAAGAGTTCAGGTCAGTCCTCCACAGAAGAAGAGTTCAGGTCAGTCCACCACAGAAGAAGAGTTCAGGTCAGTCAGTCCACCACAGAAGAAGAGTTCAGGTCAGTCAGTCCACCACAGAAGAAGAGTTCAGGTCAGTCCACCACAGAAGAAGAGTTCAGGTCAGTCAGTCCACCACAGAAGACTGGGACAGAGGTAAACATCTGTTTTAACACGTGGACAGTTAGCTGTAGCTAACATTAGCAGTTAACTATTTTGGGCTCCAAACCTCCAATCAGCAGCAAAAGAAAAAAAAGGCTCCTCCCCCTTAGTGCAGGTTGATGTATGAACTTCCTGTTGTCTCCAAAATAAAACCGAAACTGTGTTGTGTGAAAAGTTCTTATTACTTTCGATCATTACTGACCGTAACTGTTCTCATGAGAAGTACTAATAAGTTCTTGTCCTGTTGCTCTGCAGGTTCCGTCACGGTTACTGTAAAGGAAACCCCAGGAAGATGGTGAGAACGTGGGCAGAGAAGGAGATGAGGAACCTCATCAGGTCAGACCCTTTCTATTGACACACAGAACCAAGTAGAACCGGATTTGACAGATGGAACCCAGCAGAACCTGATGTCACTCACATTTAGAACCCTGTAGAACTTCTTTCACTGATAAATAGAATCTAGTAGAACCTGATCTGACTGATGCGTAGAACCAAGTAGAACCTGACAGCATACGTGTGTTTCAGGCTGCAGACGGCAGGAATCCCGAGTCCAGAACCGCTGCTGCTCAGAAGCCACGTTCTGCTGATGAGCTTCATCGGAAAAGACAACATGTAAGAACCAATCAGGGTGATTGATCAGAGACATGCATTGATCAATTATGGC
Organism: Nannoperca australis; assembly: GCA_036023655.1. Taxonomy (NCBI): domain Eukaryota; kingdom Metazoa; phylum Chordata; class Actinopteri; order Centrarchiformes; family Percichthyidae; genus Nannoperca; species Nannoperca australis. The sequence goes on along the minus strand of JAVQJD010038943.1, from coordinate 2,739 downwards.
CCGTATTGATCACTGTCTCTTGTATTGATGACTCTCTCCTGTTGTGTATTGCCCGGTCAGGCCGGCTCCTCTGCTGAAGAACGCCTTGTTGTCGGAGTCGAAGGCTCGTGAGCTCTACCTGCAGGTTCTGCAGAACATGAGAAAGATGTACCAGGAGGCTCGACTCGTCCACGCCGACCTCAGCGAGTTTAACATGCTGTAAGAGACCACGCCCACTATACACAGCCCTTTCAAAGTAAAATGCCTTTGAAACTTACTAACCTGTCTGTAGATATCACAACGGAGACGCTTACATCATCGACGTGTCGCAGTCGGTGGAGCACGATCATCCTCACGCTCTCGAGTTCCTCAGGAAAGACTGCAGCAACGTCAACGGTGAGACGCTGCAGCAGTGTTTTTATTTCAAAGTAACATTAAATCCTCTGATCTGTCTGGTTCAAACCTGTCAGCTGATCTGTTTGTATTTTTTTCCCAGAGTTCTTTGTGAAGCGCGGCGTGGCGGTGATGACGGTCAGAGAGTTGTTTGACTTCATCACCGACCCGTCGATCACCTGCCACAACATTGACCAATACCTGGAGAAGGTAAGAACACAACCTGTCCTCAGATAACAGTAAGTAAAACCAGAAAGACGAGGCGGGCAGAAGAAAGCAAACGGTTTGTTGGTTCCTCTGTGTGTCTGATCGGTTGTCCAGGCGATGGTGATTGCAGCCGAGCGGACGTCGGAGCAGCGATCGGATCAGGACGGAGTGGACGAAGAGGTGACTACAACCACAAACATCATCCTGTTCAGCTGGTTACAGAAATAACCACCTCTGCCTGATCGCCCCCTCTAACACTCACTGCCCCCCCCTCAGGTGTTTAAGAAGGCCTACATCCCTCGCACTCTGACGGAGGTGAGTCACTACGAGCAAGACATCGACCTGATGAAGGAGGAGGAGTCAGTCGTCTGCAGACACGACAACGTAAGAAACATGGAGACACAGTAGAGACAGTGGAGACACAGTAGAGACATGGAGACACAGTAGAGACATGGAGACACAGTAGAGACAGTGGAGACACAGTAGAGACATGGAGACACAGTAGAGACGTGGAGACACAGTAGAGATGTGGAGACACAGTAGAGACATGGAGACACAGTATAGACATGGAGACACAGTAGAGACAGATGAGACACAGTAGAGACATGGAGACACAGTAGAGACAGTGGAGACACAGTAGAGATGTGGAGACACAGTAGAGACATGGAGACACAGTAGAGACATGGAGACACAGTAGAGACAGTGGAGACACAGTAGAGACAGTTGAGACACAGTATAGACATGGAGACACAGTAGAGACAGTTGAGACACAGTATAGACATGGAGACACAGTAGAGACAGTTGAGACACAGTAGAGACAGTGGAGACACAGTAGAGATGTGGAGACACAGTAGAGACATAGAGACACAGTAGAGACAGTGGAGACACAGTAGAGACAGTGGAGACAACAACATTTCAGGTTAAATTACTAAAATGATCATTCGGTTATAGAAAATGCTGAGTAATTTTCTGTTGATCCATTGATCAACTAATTATTGGAGCTCTTTGCGTGTGTTCACCTGTGTTGCTGAGCCTGTGTTACACATGTTACCTGTGTTACACCTGTGTTACACATGTTACCTGTGTTACACCTGTGTTACACCTGTGTTACACATGTTACCTGTGTTACACCTGTGTTACACCTGTGTTACACATGTTACCTGTGCTACACCTGTGTTACACATGTTACCTGTGTTACACCTGTATCGATGTTGTTTTTCAGGTTCTGTATCAGACGCTGACCGGACTGAAGAAGGATCTGTCTGGAGTTCAGACGGTACGATCACCTCACACACTTCCTGGAAGGTTTTTAATGTGAAACATCTGCAGGAAGTCTCATTGACCTCAATTAGTTCTCAGTGAGTGAGAACGCTGTAGTTGTTCAGCAGAGTGGTGACAACGACGAACATACAGGGTTTATGTTTTCAGACGTTAGAGTTCAGATGATTATTGATCATTGAAGGATGATTAATGAAGACTTCATTAGCGTTTATCTGTTTGTGCCAGAAACAACAACTTTTGATATGATCAAAAGCTCCAGAACAGGACGAGACGCAGCTAACAGCTGGTAGCTTCCAGGATAACAGGTGAATGTGGACAAACTGTTGGACATTCTGACGCTGTGATGTCTCCCCAGGTTCCTGCTCTCCTGGAGGACGACCAGTCTTCATCCTCAGAGGAGGAAGAGGATGATGAAGAGGAAGATCAGCAGGAACAGAGTGAAGAAGCCTCCATTGACAAAAAGGTGTTTAACAACAGAAGCTGTCTTTCCTCCGGCGGAGACAGGAAGAGATGATGAAGAGTCTGGAGCTTCACTGTTTGTTGTAAAACTGAAGATAACGTTTGTTTTGTTCTTTCAGGAGAAGAAGAAAATGGTGAAAGAAGCTCAAAGGGAAAAAAGGAAAAACAAAGTACCAAAACACGTGAAGAAGAGGAAAGAGAAAGTGTCCAAGACGAAGAAAGGCAGATGATGACTTCCTGTTTGTCAGCGTGTCAACATGAAAACCAGATTGAACACAGCAACCTGAACAGAGTCATTGTCATTGTTTCTATTAGACGCAGCTGTCAGAAGTTTGACAATTAAATTAAACTCCTCCTTTGGGGGGGGGGGGGGGGGGGGGGGGGGGGGGGGGGGGGGGGGGGGGGGGGGGGGGGGGGGGG
>JAVQJD010038939.1:0-14633 GCA_036023655.1 Nannoperca australis | reverse complement strand
AAAAGACCAAGAAATGTAAAACGACCAATTTAATGGCATATTAATTCATTTATTGACTCATTTATTCATTTATTTATTTATTGTTAATTATGGCAGTTTCGGTCCTCCATAGTCAAGTTTGTGTTATCGTTACATACTACAGTGGTGGAAGAAAGTGATTGGGCTTCAGGCAGCTAAATGCTCCACTGTGTTCGCCAGCTAGTTGCACATTTTTTGTGTCTGCTGTTTGGTGGTGAGCAGGTAGTGTACAGTGGGATTTTAGAGCTTTTTTGCTGAAAACAGCTGCCTACTGTGCGAGTGACCCAAAACAGTGAATTTGTGGGCCACAAAACCAAAACAAAGAGCTTTAAGATGTTAAAATGCTCCATAAAGCTGTGCTAATTCTCTGTGGGTTCAGCAATACCAATTTCAACAGCAGTTTTTTCTCTGGTATAAAACTTCAGACTGCATGATATTTTATTTCATTTTATTTTATATCTTTTACCAGTGAGTGACATTTGTGAAACCTGCACTCAAATTGAGCAGAACATGTAGCCTTAGATAGCAATTTGATTAGGCTAATGAACATGCATCTGCTGAGGTACAGGTGATAACTGCCAAGTTAAAATTAACAATGTATGAAAGGTTTGTGCCGTTTAGAGAGTTTGGTGACTCTGACAAGCAAATGTCAAGAATACGAAAATATACTTGCACGAGGCCCATTGTTGAGGCAAACAACTAACACTTAACATAAAATATTCCTTCAGATTTCAGATGATTGAAGTGTGTTTGTGTCTTTTATCAGACCCTTAAACTGCTGCAACAGCAAATGTGTCACCTGCATGAAGGTGAGATAAATCAAACACTCCTCAAGTATTCAAAATGTATTCAACTGTTCTTTGTACTTTATCTGCCAAGCCATTAAATCCTAGCTGAGTCATTCTGCTGCGTCTTAATTAATGAGGCCACTTTGGAGATTTATTCTTGGGACCAATTACAGCATCTATGACTCTATGGCAAAATCAATCAGTGCTGCTAATATGACATCATAAGTGACTAAGCAACTCTCTGAATGGCATTATGGCATCAGTGAGTAGAAATGGCTTTGACTGAGCTTCAGAGTGCGAGGCCTGGAGCCAGAGGGATGACGACACTCACTCGTTTCTTTTAATGCAAAAATGCACTAAAACCTAATGATATAATACAATAAAATGTTACAACATAACATGAAAAAAATCTCCCTAAAGTCACAATTGTCAGTTAATGTACCATTATGAAATGCTATCAGATATGAGATTTGTTACAATATAATAAAGCTGAATTTATGTGCCTAAGTATAGCCTCACAGAGCTGCTATTATGGGAGGAGCCTACTCTCACACATACTGTCATGCCCCAGCATGAACTTTTGTTGGATTTTTTCCTGTTTTACTTTGTCATCTGACGCCACCGGTCTCTTCTTCAGATAGTGTGGGACAACTTTTCAGCCTGTCCTTACTGCTTAGCAGAGATCTCATGTTCATTTCTTTTGTTTCATTGAAGATGTTTCAGTAAAATTAGATTTTCACATTAAAGACCACAGATGTCTTTAATCCCCCCCCTACACACACCGCACACTCACACATACACAGATATATTGACAATCGCTGATCGCTGGTTGTAAAATCTCATCATTTTGCCCAGCCCTAATGGTAGGGCTTATTAGACAACAATAATTACCCCCAGCTAAGTTCCAGCTGTAACAGAGCTCATCTCGACAAACTGAACAAATTGTGACATAATGATTTAATTAGCTGTGGGTTGATAATACATGTCATATCTGATGGACATATGGATTTATTCTGGAGAAGGGTGGAAATTAGAACCATAAAAACAGCATATCAATTGGCATCAAATCTCATCTCTTCAGCCACGTCCCTCTCCATACGTATGCCCACTCTACTCTCAAACAGTTAATGAGCCAATTTAAAGTGAGCTCATATCAATCCGCAAGTTTAGTTTGGATGCAATTCAGGAGTAAATGTTTACTTCGTGCACTTGATTTGAGGCTAAAATGAGGCTAAATGAACCCTGTGGAAGGCAGATTACCAATGACCTGTTGTGAGTTATGAGGAAGACGGTGACTTCCCAAACAGTCCTCCTCAAGGATGTTTTCTGTGACTACACCGAGACATATTTTTAAGCATTTTAGAGGTTTGCATGCAAGAAATAAGTAGATATAGGTTAAAGATAAAAAAAAAAGAAATGTTAGGTAGCTGCAGCACCATTTCATTCCACATAACTCACATATTGTGACTGAACTAATGGTAATATGGTGACTGATCACCATGTATGCATATACTTGCTTTGCAATGCAAGCCTCTCATTTCCAAAATGTCTCCTTTGATAGAACTACAGTAAGAATAACAAGCGTTACTCTTAGCCTGATGACTCAGCAAGACCTGAAGGCTTGAGTCATTTTCACAGCCAGTTCCTTACCTGAATGTCAAACAATCAAATCAACCAAGCAAGTGGCATGAAAACACCAACAAACGTAATGCTTTTATAATGTATTTACTGTTTGTGTGGGATTCTTTACTTCCATCTGCTGAAAGTGAGTTTGTCAACATGTATGGAGGAGTGTATGCATATATTTGTCCATATTTTGCTGTGCCTGTAAATATATGTGCAAATCTATACTAAGGTTCCGAGAGGAGCATTTGTAATTGCACTGGATACACAGTGGTATTCTGCAGTAGTGGCTCTGCTGCTTAGGATGCTCCCCACATGAAACTAGGCATGTGCCAAAGATTCAGCAGGGAGCACTCATGTCTTTTCTGTAATCAGGCTGAAACCCTGCAGCAGTCACATATCACTGAGATATGGAATATTTATAATACAGGCTGTAAACTCAAGCGGGATGGGAAAGGCTGACAGTTCTGAAACCTGACCTCTGTTAGGCGTCCGGAGGCAATCATTTGGATAATAAAATAATCGTTTTTGTTATTTATCAAGCAATGCTGGTTCCAGCTTCTCAAATTTGAGGATTTGCAGCCTTTCTGCTTTATTTAAAGAAATCCTCGTTTTGGATGGTTGGTCGAACAAATTTGAAAATGAATTGAAATTATGATTGACTTGAAATTTATTTGAAGATATCTCTTTATCGTCATTCTAGACGATCAATCAAAGAAGTACATTCATATATAAAGAATAATCTACAATAAAAATAATCATTGGTTGCAGACCTAATTATTTTAGCTTGTAAAAATATTCCAGTGCTAGTTGTCATCACATAGCTATGTCTCTCTGTATTTTGCTCTTACTTTGACAAGGTAAACAGCAACATTTCATGCAACAACAACCAAAACAAAAGGCTTTACCACAGTTTGTATTACGAGCCAAGTATCAAAAGTCAGAGTTCGGACCAACTCATTCACTCTGAATGGGACCAGTTTGCAACAGGGGTGTCAATGTAGAAGGTTCCGGCAACAAAACACTTACTGCCACACAGCACAGTGTCATCCAGCAAAACGCTACAGAGTCCAATCAGATACGTGCAAGCAGAAATTCCTGGTAGTTAACTTTGTAACACCATATTTCTACTGTTTCCAGAGCTGTAAAATCCTGCCTAAGAATGTATTAAACAGCTTTGCAGTTTTTGGCTTCTGATAAACCATAAAATTCCTGTATCTGTTACTCACACTGGACTTCTTGAATGTCATTTTATTGACTGGTGCTTGAAGCAACCCCAGCACCTACCCCCATCCACGCAGCCCCTTGCATTGTTTTAATGGAGGGCTGTTTTTGCTCTGAATAGCCCTTACAAGTGTGGTCAGACAGGCACCTGCAGGTGTGTGTGATTTGGCCAAGCAGAACAGCAGATGGACACCTTTCCATTCAAAATGTTGAATTTAGCCGAAAGGTAAGACAGGTTTGCAGGTATGACATTATCAGAGGAGCACGCTGTTGCCTGATGGAGGAGCTAACACAACAGGAGGAATCTGGGTTGTGAGAGGAAGCAGCTGCAGCTTATGGCATGCAGAAGCAGGAGGGCTGACGTCACAAATGGACCTCTCTGTTTGCAGAGTCGAACGTGATTGGTGTTTGTTGGGATGAGCTGACTGGACTGATCAGCTGATGTGACGTGTATGACTTTTGAATCTTGCCTGAACCACTGTAAAACGTCACTTCTGTACATATTTGACTGCTGTGTGTTTACAGCTGTGACACTACGATGCAGGAGCTGTGATTAGGTGCCGTTTCAGCCGGGGCCATCATGTCAGCGAGTGTGGGAGAGGATTGCATGCAAACTTGTGTATGCTTCCACATAAAGCAGGCAGCACTGCGATTGGCTGAACAAATAACAACTGGGGAATCAATCAAAGTGTAGCCTCCCATTGCTTTGCAAGACAAACAAAACGGCTCCCAACAAGTTTTTTTTTTTTTTTTACATTTTCCCTTGTCGCTATTTCTCTCATCTTTTATTCCCTCTCCTCCTCCTTCCTTCCTCTTAAAACACTGGCACAGGGCTCAGCCAAAACAAATGTTTTTTTATTCATGCTTTTAGCAGGCCAGCAGAAAGTATTGGATTTCTTTAAGATGAAGCAGGAGGAGCAGTTTAAAAACAGTATTATCCTTCCAACAACCTTCAATCAATTAGATTAGAAAAAAACACTGCTAATGGGACCTAAAGAGCTCTGGCACACACACACGCATACACACATACATTGTCACCATTCTATCTTTTCTCTGTAAGTCCTCCCAAGTTTTTTAGTGATGAGCCAACTACCATGTTAACACTTGGAAACACACACACACACACACACACACACTTGATTGTTAGAGAGGACAGATGCAGCCGTTTGGAGGGAAGTTTGTGATGCTAACACATTGGGAACCAGCTTGTCTGCTGCACTTGATTTTTGCCAGTCTGACGCACATACATACACACACACACACACACACACACACACACACACACACACTCACACACTCACATGCCACAGCAAATCTCATTGGCCAGAAAATGGGAAGAGATGTTCTGGGAGCCAGTCAAACACCCCCATTGGCTGAGCGACCAAAACAAACTCACAATTAGAGCAGATAGTTCGAGGCTATGCAGAATAAACAGCTGTTACCATTTTGGACACTTAGCTGAATGGAACTCGCTGAGCGCTACCAGCCAGCAGAGAGGCTCGCCACAACCTCAGTGAATTGTAACGGCATGAAAAGTGCCAGGACACTTTGAGAAGCGTGAACAAAGAATTTGCCACCAGCAACATGCCCAGAAATGTTTCATCTCTTGCAGAAAAATTATCACTTTCTTGGGTTGTAGCTATCTGATGCCATCGAACGGGAATCAAACAGGCTCTTCTACCTGTGTTTTATGCATTTTAAGTCTGTGATAAGTGTTTTGTGCTGACAGGTGACTGAATGTCTTGTCTCATGGTGTGTACAGATCAGTAAACCACATCCAGCTCTCCAGAGAGGCTCCTCTTCAAACCAACCCATCTCCTCCTTTGCTTCTCACACACTCCCTCACACTGTTTTTCCTGACAGATTAGATCTCTCTCTCCTTCATAGTTTAGATGGATTGCAAAGTGTCCCGAGCTATAAATCTATTAATATTCACTTTGGAGACCGAAGGCGATAAATCGCGTCCATAAAAGCGCCACACAGAGGACAGAGCACCGACACACACACACACACACACACACACACACACAGTATACACACAGACAACTGACATAGGGTCTCATACACACATAAATCAGGCAGTTCATTAATTGCCTGTGTGTTCGGGTATAACTGTGTGAGTGTGTGCTGCATTTATGTGTATAAAGCTGTAGTCTCCTCATGTGATGGCTCCTCCGGCTCTGTTCATATGCACTGTTTGTGTCATTATAAGACTGATATGGGTCACTAAAGCAGACACACACACACACACACACACACACACTGATGGGACTCTTTTTTTCTAATAATAGATACATTTTCACTAACTATCTGATTGTTCCTTCTCTATCTTGTTAATCCAATTCCTTCTTGAAGAATTGGACCATCAGCTTCACAGGTTGTAGATATCTTCATTCTTCAGTTTCCGTTGAAATGACATTTTTCACAAGCCTCTTGGCTTTGCGATCTTCTCTCAGCAGCACAATCTGTCATTTCTATCTAATCTATCTTTTAGCGATTATCTTTTTGGCTGTTACTTGGTAAGTAATAATTATGAAACATAAAACATAACAGCACAATCATCCATATGATTGCAGGTTATCTCAAGTCTAGAACACCAAGACTTGTATTGAACCTTGCAGAGATACGTATGTCAGATGAACCAGCAAACTCTGAAGTGTTTAGATAATATTGATGTGACTCACCACCTCTTTATTACATTATGTTCATTTTTTTCAAACGACAGCCTGCAGCAGAATATGGGCAGTGGCTCTGCTGTCCTGATTTCAGCGGGGAGTTTATTCCAGATAGACCAAGATCAGAGACAACAGGGCCAATGGAGTGACAAGGTAGCCAGTCGTCCAGGGGTGGTAGAGAGCAATTGTCGGACCGTAGAGTAGGGTTTGACCATAGCTCGGAGGAACGAGGGATCAGTTCCTTTCAGAGCCCTGTAGACCAGAACCAGAGTTTTGAACTGGATGTGAGCTGCACCAGGGAGCCAATGTGGCAACCAGAGAAACAGATGTGTGGGAAATCTTGGGTTTGGTCGAGGTTGAACAGTAGACAGGAGGCAACATTCTGGACTAGCTCCAGCAGATCTCTGGAGCTAGTCCAGAATGTTGCTAGTCCAGGGAGTTGCAGTAGTCTAGGTGGCAGATGAAAAGTGACTGCTCACTGTTCAGTGTCACACTACGGTTCTGAAGTGGACAGATCGTGGCACAAGCATCCGTTACTGTGAGGGAACACAAGCGCCGTCTGGTCCTGGTTAAGCTTTGGGTGGTGCCTTGAGACTTATGTTACTTATATTGTTCTGAGGAAGTGATATTGTTCTTGGAGAATTGTTCCAATAATGATGACTTAAATAAATAAATCTCCCAACACCCATCATTTCCAGTGAGTATTGCACCTGTGTTTAATGTCTGTTTTGTAAATGTTGAACCAACTGTAAACCTAAAACTGGTGGACTTCATCTCAGCATAGTGCCACCTTAAGGGTTAGAAAAGAGCACCAGAGGCAGGGACAAGGTTGGTGTTGTTAATACAGGTCTAACAGTAAGTTTTGGGACCAAAACTCCAAAGGTTTCTCTCTATGTTTGCTTGTTCTATGCCCAAATCAATAAACTCTAAATGCAATGATGATGGCGATTATGTTGGTACTTTGGAAGTGCTGTATTTAGAGCTGCCATGTCCAACATTGAATTGGATGACTATCATAGTGCCCCCACAGGCTATTTAAAGATAACCTTCCACGTGACACGACATCCAGTGTCTGTGACCTATTGAAACAAATCAATAGTGTGAAGTGGGAGTATTTGTGCATGCTTAAGTCTGAGCAAGAATATGAAGCTAAATGATTGATGCTTGACTCTTTGAGTTTTGTGTTTGAGTCTCTCCTCTGTTTTGTTTGTATCTGTGTGTGTGTGTGTGTGTGTGTGTGTGTGTATCTGTGTGTTAGAGAGTGAGTGATTTGGGATGTTGTGTTCCTGAGAGAAGAACTTTGTGCTTATCTGAAACACCACATGGCCTTTCTTTCCCCTCACTCACTGTCAAAGCCGCCATGGCCAGGGGGAGTGGTGAGAGAGAGAGAAACTAGGTGGATCAGGAAAGAGAGTGAATCAGTTTTTATTATTATTATCAGTAGTATTAGCATTATGTACTGCCGTGTAGTATTTATACTATGGTATCATATAGCATAGAAGTATTTTTATTTGTTTACTTTTGTATTGTTTTCATTTTAAATGAATGCTACTGATGACACTATCTTTTGTTTTTGTAAACATACTTTATTTGTTATTGCCACTATCTTTTAAATGAATGACTCTTGTCAGAGCAGAAAAGACTGAGAAGGTGAAACAAGAGTTACAAATGTAACTACAGTTCTATGAGCACAAGGGACAGTATGTTATACCACCACACACATTCCCTTGATGACTGTCCATGTACTAAGTCCATGAATATATCCAGGTATCTATCTATCTATAGAATGGAACAGAAAACAAGAGAGAATTGGTTGTTTCTTCAAACAGCCCAGTGTCTTACAGTAGTGTCAATGCCTTGGGCCAATGCAGGAAGCAGTGTGTGTTTCTATAGAGAGGTGGAACATAAGGGTGTGGAGATCGGAGTGGTGGGGGGTGCAGGAGACTGGGGTTCATGAACTAACTGTAGACATGCTCCACCTTCATGGCTTACACAAGAATGCAATGCATTAGAATCGATCAGATGAGACTGATGTTTGCATCCAGCCTCCTTCCAACAATCAACATCGGTTTCTTTTTAGCATGACCACAAGCTTTCCCTAACCATAACTAAATAGTTTTAGTTGCAGAAAGTCATGTAAATCTTAACCATAGAGGTGATCGTGAAATCATTTGGTAAATTGTAGTGGGGGAAAAAATGGAAATCACCAAGATGTCCTTCCAATAGGGACAGAAAGCACTCACAAGTCACTTTGGAAGGCAATGACAAACAACACATTTTGGACTTTACATCGTCGAACACTCAATCTTAACTGCAAATAAATCAACAGAACATCATAAAACATAAAGAAATATTTTGAAGGCATTATAAAAGTATTAATAATGTATTTGTATTAGCCTAGATTAGTTTAGAATAAAATTCTCATTTGAGTCTGAAATTAAATATGTTTAGGAATCTCTGTTGTTAAAGGCACAGCTACTGTAGAATGTATTTCATTTCATTTGAGGGTTTTGCCTTTTAATATTCAAGGTTTATATGACGCAGTCAATGACAATGCTCTAACAATGCTCAAACAATATGTACAAAAAGAAAATCATGCAAGTAAAAGAGAATCTAAGATATAAAGTTGTGCAGAAGTTCAAATCTAGGAATATAATATACTGTAATATATATAGAATACAATATAAAATGTTGCTTCTTGCTCCCAGCAGCCTGTGCTGTCATGTCACTACATCAGTTTAACTGTAGGCAAAGCTAAAGATGAAACGGACGTGAGACATGAGACAAAAGAAAAATGAAAGTGTAAAATGAAAGAAAACATGAGTGAAGCAGAAGAAAGCTGTTTAGCAGGTAAAAACTGAAAAGGTCTGTCAGCACAAATAAAGCAGGAAAGTGCCAAAAAACTAAGCCCACCACATGCTCACAGAGAAATGAAAAGGTCAGAAGTAAGAAAAACAATACAATTCAGTGGAAAAAGGTCACAATTATATAAACAGCAAGGGAAAAAAAGACAAGGGAATGGGTAAGCAATGAAGTCCCACAGTATGAAGTGATGCTGTGTATGAGTGCCTGTGTGTGTCAGCATGTTTCCTGCCTTAATGAGAGTGTGGCTCAGTGGAGTGAGGAGGGCGTAGAGGCCGACCCTCCTTATTAAACAGACTGAGAGAGAGAGGAGAGAGCACAGGAGACAGAGAAAAAAGAAATGGGTAAAAATAAAATGGGGAGACTGAAAGAAAAGAGGAGACCAGGGGCAAATGCTGAGGATGCAAGAGAAAGAGAGGAGAGGGGAAAGGAAAGCAGAAAGGATGGAGGAGAAAGACAGAGACGGGGAAGGAGGAAAACAGGGGGAAAAGAGGTACGGAGGTAAAGAAAGATTTTCAGTCTTTTAGCTCTTCTCGTACTGAATGAACAAGCTTCAGTTTCAAATACTCTGAGTGAACATAAAAGTTCTTATTTTGCACACTTGTGGTAAAGATTAGTTCAACATGTGTGTAGTCGGAATATTAATATTTTTGTCTGTCAAGAAATACATGTGACATATCTTTCAAGCAAACAATCTGACGTTGAGCAGTGAGCATCACCGCTGATTTCATTCAAACCAAACTAAATTTTGGCTAGTTCATGACTCCTGAATGTAAGTCCAGTATCCACTCTCCTTGTTGCTCTGTTTTTGTCTCCCCCAACTCCTGAGAAAGAAATCTTGTGTCTGCTGTTTGGTGCTGAGCCGGTAGCACAGTGGGTTTGCTGCAGTATGAGATGTGCAGCTTTAAAGCTAACTTTCAATACAGCGATTTCCAGTGATTACTTTAATCCCTAGACTGGGAGAATAAATCTGGCTGATGGGTTGACTGTGTACAGCTCGCCCTACTCTCATTATTACATTTCGTATTTGATATTTGTGATTGATTTCTGTTTTACTCAGTGCTAACGTTCAATGACAATGCAGAAAGTAGTGTTCGTCTGATCTAGTGCAATCAACAGTGTCGGTGAGGGGGGCAGATTTTTTTAAAGGGTGGGAAACGTACTTTAAATCCCATCTAAAACAAACTGTCAACATTTCTTTATGAAAATGTTTAAAGCCCATGGGTGCTCATTTCTATATGGCTACAACATCTTTCTAATCTTCAATACTACCACAGTGGGGCTCTAAAGTTGGAAAGGTTCAAAGCTTATTCTTGGTGCAACCAACATAAACTCCAAACAATGTTTACGTCAACTACAGTAAGTAGTTTTATATGATCAACCTTAGCCATTCTTGACAGTACTGTAGTCATCATACAACTAAAAACACTCACTCACTTTTGTGACATGCCATGTTAATATGAGGTTTGGTGGAGTGCTGCCTGATAATAAGACTATTGTCATTCCACTTCTTTGTTGATTAAATCTGAGATGCGGGTGGTGATTTAGACATCTGGAAGAGGGCAAAGTGGATTGGTCCTTTCCGACTCTGACGTGCTCCCAACTGTTCCTGCAGAACTTTGGTGAAATTAGTTTTTGTCATGTTATACTTAATAATTTCTCAACTTTGTGGGGGTTTCACCTCAAACCTCTCAATAAATATATTTCCAACTAATAAGTCGATTTCCAACTCAGTGATATAGAGGAGTGAATACTGTTACAGCCAATGTCTCATTAATATTCAGTGGCGAACTTTAAAGCTGCCCTAGAGGCCACATCAAAAAATGTCTCAGGGGAAAACACTGAAATGTTTGCTTTGCAAATATTGTAAGGAGAAAAAAACTGAACGATATGTGAAATATTGACCATGGAAGGATGCATTGCATCCGTCCAATTTATATCTTCTGGAGATATTTTACTGTATAATTTACCTCTGGAGATGGAGGAAGACGCAAGAAGAAGAAAGGAAAAGAGGGGAGTTGACTGATGGTGGTGGTGGGTGTAGGCTATAAACTAAAGATCACTTTCATCAAAAAAAAACCCAACTTACAACCTCATAAAGATGAGCCACATTAAATCATGCTCATTCAGTCACTCCCCACTAGCCCCCCTTCTTTCTCATTTCATCTAAACTTTACTGTTGTCTTTTTATACATGCTCGCCTGTGTCTCACCAGGCTAAGAGACTAAAGAGTCATAAAAAACCCACTCAATTTCAACATTTTTTCAGTTCTTTCCCTCTGTTTTTTCTTCTCTCTTTCTTTGTCTCTCTCTCTCTCTCTCTCGTTCTCTGTCTCTGTCATTTTCATCTGTCCATTCTCTCACCCGCTCTCTTTTCTGGTCTCTCTGGTGTTTTTTATCAGAAGGGAGGATATGAGTCGGGGGTGATTCCTTGATTGCTCCAGCATATGTGAGTGGCCTATAAATCTATCATCGCGTGTCTCTCTCAAGACACACACACACACACACACACACACACGCACACACACACAATCCCATTGTGGAAGCCAGTCCAGAGGTAACTACATCTGCCCACTGGGATAGAGAGTGAGATGGAGAGAATGAAAGGAAAACAAAAGGAGACGTATACATGGTGCTTGAGGTGTCCAACGACAGGAGAAAATCTTTGTTTATCCTTCCAAACACACGCACATGCACACACACACACACACATACACACAGGCACATCCGATCAATCAAAGCTGGATCCCTGTAGTGGGGCACAGGTGACATGAGAGGTACAAACTGTAGCTCACGAAACACACACACACGCAGACAGTCCGTCTCCCACACACACCAGTGAGACATTTTGAAGCTGGTAATTTCAACAAGAAGATGAGTTTCATATCCTCGGCTGCTTTGTGGTGATTTATCTCTTGGTGAGACAATCTGCAAGACACACAGCTGTTCCCAGGGAAAATAAACTTGTTTTAAAATGACAACCCTGCCCCATTACCACACCGCATTTTTACATTCACAAATGTGTAAATCTGTTTGAAATGCTCAGATGTACCCAGAAGCTGTTTTGCAGTGACTGATGTTTGCTTCATAGCCTGCAGCATAAAATCCAAACATGTACCATTTAGAAAACCTAGTTTGTAGGAAAGTCCTGCTTGATGAAAGTTGTGTTAAACAAGCTGGAGAACTGTTTCTTTAAAAGTTTACATGGTGTCCACTTTAGAGATTTCAGGGTTTAGTTTGTCAGCATTCCCGCTATTGTCCTAATGATAAAGTACATGAGTACATTTTCATAAGTTAGAGATCTTCTATGACTTAATATTAGACAAACATTTTGTATTTTATGCCTCCAGTGCAGATGAGGTGGGCAACAAGTTCTCAAAACTGATTGACAAAATGCTGTAGGTTTTTTGTCATTGCCTTTCAGTCAGTGTAGTCTGACACCTATCGGCAGGAAAACACCAGGGATTTTGTCAGAGCTTTCAAAAACCATTTCTTTAGTTAAGACTTAGTTCCGTTTAGGCGACTGAAATGACGGTGATGCTGTATGCAGTTTTTTTAATAGAGCATGCAGCTGTTATGCAAAAGTGCACGATGCGAACATGCAGGGAGGGTGGAAGGTCAAAGAATTTTAAAAACAAAAACAGGGTCGGGACAGCCCCGCCTGTTTAGCAAGCTTGAAATCTCAGCAGCAGTGAGAGAGCCATTAATCAACAACACTTCCGAGACACCTTTCAAAACATATTATGGTAATGGGCTGAAAAGTGAAGAGCCAATCTCAAACAGGCAGATGCACATCCTTAAAATGTGTGCAGGTGCTTGCGAGGAGTTATCAGACAAAATATGATTATTATCTGGACATGATTGACAGTGTGTCGACCACAGACGGTCTTCTTCTAGCAAAGGTTACAATTAGCTACACAGAAGGAAAAGAAGAATTGGAAATGAGCGAGCAGTGAAGGCACTTTTTGTCTGTAATTGTGTGCAAAATGTCAATAAAATATCACTGATTGCAACTTTAAGTCTCAATATCCTCTCAGTGAAAACCCCACCCAAGACTCACTAAAAAGATAGAGTGGGAGTTTTTAATTAAATTCATTTAAATCCATTTAGGGGTTTTGGAGCCAAAGTGAAGGCACTTCTGTACGCCGTTTAACTTTCAGCTTTTCACCTGAGGAAAGTTGTTGAGCACGTAATGACGGTGTGTTTGAATCCTGTCAGAGTGAGCTTCTCTACGACAAAATGGACATTTAAAGAAAAACAAAAAACAAAATTGTTATTCACAGGGATGTTGGTGTCTTATAAGTAATCAGTCAGTTTGTGAATGGGACAAACTCCTTCAAAGCAGATATGAAATGGTGCAGCACTCTGATGTGCTTTTCTCTCTACCTGTGTGTGCCGCTGTGATTGCAGAGTCCAGGACGCAGTGTAGCGTAGAGCCACCGTTCCAAACCGCACTTAATCACACACTGCAGCACCGAGTAAATATCTAATCACACTCACTGGGCTGTATGAATGCTGATGCACACACTAATGTGTCTATCGTGCACACACACACTCTCTCAAACTGCACATTTATGAAGGAATAAGCACACACAGACGCACACAAACACGTACTGACACGTGTCTTTCAGAAATGGATGGGAGATTCCATCTTTTTCCACTTTGTGTAACGGTCAGACCAGGCGGGAGCCACTCACACACACATACACACTCGCACAAACACACACACATCACTGTTTGTGATCTATCTCAATGCCACGCCTCAACAGATTCAATCAGAGGGGAGCCTTTGTTTTTTTTCCCGATCTGTTGTTTTATTTTCCTCTTCTCTCTCTCTCTCTCACTCTCACTCACACACACACGCTCTGTCTTTCGTTTCTCGGTTGGAGCCTAATAACTTTAGTCTGAATGTTCCCACAGCTCTCACTATGGAGCTAAACACAGACATGCAATTGGACTACACACATACACACACACACACACACACACATACACACACTGAAAATGCAAGAGAGAGGAGTGAGTTACAGATGCAGAGTTATTGCTGGTGTGTTGTTGATATCATGTGTGTATGTCTATATATACATAGTAAAAGTTTGTGTGTGTGTGTGTGTGTGTGTGTGGTGAGGCAGGTGACAGTAGGAGTGAGCTACAACTGCTGCTTTCTCCGTTTCCAGCCCTCAAGATTTATTACATACTTTATTACACACACTGAGTTTATATAACTATATTTGTGTGAACCTTTCAGTAACTACACATATTCTCTAAAACTTAATGCCTAACCCTCACCTCACTCTTAAATGAATGCAAAACCGGATCCTTACTTTATACACTACCGTTCAAAAGTTTGGGGTCACATTGAAATGTCCTTATTTTTGAAGGAAAAGCACTGTACTTTTCAATGAAGATGACTTTAAACTAGTCTTAACTTTAAAGAAATACAC
>JAVQJD010038936.1:0-19432 GCA_036023655.1 Nannoperca australis | reverse complement strand
CCCCCCCCCCCCCCACTCTGCTCTGCACCTGCTCCTCCCCTCCGGCCTTATTATCCTCATACTCAGAGCAGCGCTCCGTCCTCGCCAAGTGATGCTCCTCGGCGGCGCACCACGGTGGCTTCTCACCGCTGCCCGCTGCAGGGAGGACCGCTCCGGCTCGTTCTTCTCCCCAGGAAACACGCGCTCGAGGACGACGGAACATGGGAATTTAACGGGGCTTGTGAGAGAGTGAGCCGGAGGAGGGCAGGACGACGAAGAAGCACTCAAGTCCCATCCGAGAGAGGAGAGGGAGGAGGAGGAGGAGAGGGGCTCCGGGGAAACGGTCCCGCCGGGACGGGGGAACGCAGCGGAAGGTTTTCTTCTTAACATAGTTTGAAATGGACTCAAAACGCCCGTTTTTGTTGTGTGGTTATAAAGAACAAAATCACAGGATTTAAAGGAAGGGGTCCTCGGAGTTGCGGTCTGTATCTGATGGAGTGAAAGAGGAACGTTAACTTCAGCCTCGCCATGAAATCAGTGTTTTTCAGCCGCTTCTTCATCCTGCTGCCATGGGTCCTTATTGTCATCATTATGATCGATATCGACAGTAAAAGGACGATCCGGGCTCCGGCAGTCGGTCGGAACGGCAGGGCGCAGCGGGCGGCCCGGACCGGCGCGCCGGGCGTCGCTGGCCCCCAGAACCAGACCGCCCTGCCGGTTATCTACGCCATCACTCCGACTTACACCCGTCCGGTACAGAAAGCGGAGCTCACCCGTCTGGCTCACGCCTTCCGCCAGGTGCCCCGGTTCCACTGGATCGTAGTAGAGGACTCCACGACGCGCACGGAGCTGGTGGCGCGTTTCCTGGCCAGGTGCGGCGTGGCGTACACGCACCTGCACGTGTTCACTCCCCGCAGGTTCAAGCGCGCCGGGATGCCACGCGCCACCGAACAGAGGAATGTGGCTCTCGCGTGGCTCCGGCAGCACCGGAGCAGGCGGGACGCAGGGGTGGTTTTCTTCGCGGATGATGACAACACGTACAGCCTGGAGCTGTTTGAAGAGGTAACCCTGCATTTAACGTGGCCCCCGTGTTCACCCTGCACACCCCTCCAAGAGCGGCTGTAAAGCAACGGTCGCTGTAGCCTAATAATATGTCTCACTGTCATTCTTAAACTTTTCATAGATACAATTTAAATTTAACTTTAAAGTGTTCTAGTTTGGAAACCACCAGGTGTACACATACAGGCTACACATGGAGTTGCATTGCTTTGCTATTAGTCTGCTTTCATTTCAGAATTTTATTGCCAAGAAGATTTTCACATAAAACAATAATAGTAAGTAGAACACATAAAGAAAGATAAAACCAATAGTGTATAAAAAGAAGCATTAATATATAACTGACAATAAGATATGATTGATTATTTAAATAAGAAAGTACAATATGACCATGATTTATAAATGAAAGAGCCCTTACACCCTTTAAAACCATGACATTAGCAGTGGTGGTGGAAGAAGTACTCCAAACCTTAACTTAAAAGTAATAATACCACAAGGTAAAAAAAGTCTTGCATTTAAAAATATAATAAGAGAAATATGATCAGCAAAATTTAGGCTACACAATGGGATTACTGAAAGGGGAAATAGCCCATAGGCTACATCATTTAACAAATTAAAAGTTAAACTCATACATTATTAAATCCCATCTCAAGTTAATACACTGGAGATTAGCTGCTACAACCCACAGGGTCTGGTATGACCAGCATGGTGGCTAATGTTAGCCAATGTTAGCAAACCTGTAGATATTGTTCGTCACTGGGATGGGACACTGGCTTTCTGACTCTCCTTGTGCTGCTGTTACAGTTTACCATTGGTCTCATAATAGCCACCTGTGCCGTTCAGCAAAGCTTAGGCTTGTTTTAAAGTAACAGAAGAGTCACATTATTATATCACTAGATAACAGCTGCTTTACGTACTGTTGTTGTTTAATCCAACAGTATTGCATAATAGCTTACTTGCTGATCCCATGTTTCGTATGTAAAATGACTACATTTGTTCTTAGAGATGCTTTACACCTGGAGGTAAGTGATGGAGCCCACCATCTCCATACATCTCTGAGCCATTGCTGCACACCATGTAGGATTCTGTCCCACAGAGTTAGTTTCTGATGTCATGCTGGGAGATAATAGAGGTACGAGCTTCACATATAATAACATGTACTTTCTGAGTACCTTTCACAGCATCATCATTATGAGGGTAAAGGGTCTATCTCCCCCATTTCTGACTGTTTGTGCCCTGCTCTAAGCATTGTGCTGCACAGGAAATGTCAGGCCCAGGAATTCCAACATTAAAAGCAGCTGGTTCCTTCATGCTGATGGGATCTCACTGGAACCTTATTAAAAACCCTGGGGAGGTTCCAGTCCCCTTTTCGAGGCCGTTGTTAAACCGATGTATCCCAGTAGTGGAGCTGGTTAAACTACACGGACACTCACAGAGGGAGTGGGGTGTTGAGTAAAGGCTGAGATGAGCGATAGAAAAACAGATGAAGAGTAAGAGGGAGTGCTGACAGACGATGGATGGCGGTGCCGCGGCGGACGGTGCGGGTGCTCGGGGTGTTTCGGTGCACCAGGGTTGCCAGTTCTTTTAAATCTTTATCTCTCCACCATTGCTGTCTGATTTTTTACTGATCTACTCACCAGCACAGAATTCATAAGCCGGATTGGGTGTGAGAGTGTGTGATTCATTTGTTTGCTCTATCTTGCTGTCTGTGTGTTTGAGAGTCTATATTAGGGTGAGATAGTTGGGGGGTATTTTAGCATTTATATTTTTATAAATATAAATCCTTTTTTTTTTATCCTTTCATGCCCCTATATCCTCTCACCCCTCTGGATGTAAAACACTCTGACGTAGAATCTAGACCAATATGGGACAGTGAAAGTCTTCTCATAAATAAATACTGATAAAAACATATCGACTAGCTGTAGTCTGCAAATATGAGTTGGACAACAGAGCAGATGATATGCCATTATCGACCTGTGATATTGGCAAACTGACACCACCATGTAACTCAAGTGTACGTCTAAGAGTGCGTCTGTGTTGAGTGCATTTACGTGTATGGGTATCTGCTTTCACGTCACTGTTACCGATCACTTGTCACATACCCAGAGTTCCAGACGTCCAGGTGACGAAGACGGACGGACGAGACAATAGCAGCAGCGGATACGACGTAACAATCCTCCCGCTCTCACCGATACACAATCGCTGTGAAAGAATGCCTCTCTGATTGCTGATTGCTCGCTGTGATTACTGCCATTCAAAGATAGCTGGACCCAAATCTGAAATTGCTGTAATTGGCTCCAATAATAAAATGTTCAGAATGCAAAACGTTTTATATAAATTAGCTGATAACTCTACACTGAACAATACTATGGTGAAAAGTGAATAAATATACTGTGTAATGGATTGTAATACATATATATTTATATATACACACAATATATAAACTCAACTTCAGGGGGGTGATTTAGTGACTGGTGAGCTTTGATGTGGTGATCTGTGCTGATGATGAAAATATTACAATCTGTTAAATAAATAATAAATATGTGCTCTCTACCTGTCCCTCAAAGTTTCCTAAAGACCAAAGTGAAGTCTTAAATGTGCTTGTTTTGTTTGGTCAGCAGTCAGGCAGAACATTTTGCAGTTTTGCTTGACAACTGACTTAAATGATTGATACATTATCACAATCAATTAAACATTTAACCTCTAAAGGGTTTAACAAACAAAAGGAAAAGAAAAGAGGACAAACTGCAGTCCGGGTCAGTGCCCAGTCCATAATGCTGAGCTAAGACTACAGAGGAATCACCCAAAGGTCTGTCCAATCAATCAGAAGGCAGCAATGTGAAGCGTTCATGTTGGTGCAGGTTAAAGACGAAGCTTTAATTAGAATCACACAATGACTCTAGCGGGCTTTTCCCTCCGTTGCATCCCTGAATGCAACACTTGGGTAAAAACCCTCTGGATCGTGAACCCAGTGTCCTGTAGCCAAGTCTACTGTGACACACAGTCTCAGTGCTAGATTCTGTGCCTGCGGCTCAGTGTTAAGGGTGTCTGTTTGATTTGTCTCTCTTCTCTCTGTCCTTCTGCCTATTTCATTACCCACCTCCTCTGAGCAGGTAATGGCCTGTCATAGAGAGATAATAGGCTGTCATACGGCAGTAATAACCTGCAGCAACCGTCTGCAGGCTTTAGACTGATGGCAGTAACTATGCTTATAGTGGGTGGCAGCTTCATATTAGAAACCGTATATCATTTCTGGAAGAAAAATGATTGAGTACGTTTTTGCAGCTAAAATATTATTTTACTGTGACCTTTTGTCTTAATATTTCTTATAGTAGTCTGATGTGAGAAAGGGGAACAAATAGAGTTGAAGCATTAAAAGCACAACCAACTGGTCAAGTGCGTTTTGGTGGAACTTAGAACCCAATACACAATCACAGAAGAAAGGAGAAAGAAAATACATGAAATACATAGAAATACACTTACACAATACACAACACAAGTCATTACGCAGCCTGTGTAAACAGCTTTATCAGTTAAAGACACCTTTCTCCCCAAAAATATGCACGTATATAATTTTAATCATCTGTGCAGCAGCTTATTACAATTCATATTTACGTTTGTACGTAGTAAGTAATTATGATGGGAGCAAAGGGTGGAAGTCTGGTGAGGTAGTGTAAAGAGAGGTAGATGCGTCAAACACCAGAGGAGGCCGCTGTTCATGTCCCGTGTGGAAACAAATGTCAACATTTACTTATTTTAACTTACAAAGCCTAGCGTAGTTATTTTACCATGATATTTTCCTGAACCTAACCAAGTAGTGTTGGTGCTTAAACCTAACCAAACTGTGACCACTTCACAGTGTTAACCATGTGTTTACTATTGTTATCATGACGATGAAGGTATGGTACGCCTTTGTATGTAAGGAGTCATGTCTCCTGCCAACAGTAGGGGCGTTACTTTAGGAAATGCTCCTGTGGGTCATATGGGGGGTTAGGAACAAAACACTTATGTGGAATCTGTCAGGTACTTTAGAGACGGATGATTAATAAACCTCCTGTGTACACAAGCCATTATATTTTATCAAATGGAAGCGGATCTGTTCTCTGAGACCAACATCAATATGCCTTAAAAAAAAAGGAAAGCTGCCAATGTGGCTGGCCCTTAAATTGGCCAAATCAAGTGCATCTTCCTCCTGGTAGCTGTGTGTAGGTTTAAAAGAGACACAGAAAGAGAAATTTTACTTTAAAAAAAAGATTGTGGCTCCCAGCTTGATCGGTCTAACTCAAAGGAAGAGAGTATATTTAAAGGTCAGTAGAGAGGAGGAATAGAGTTCTATATGTTACATATTATTAGACTGGGTACTTAATTTTGAATGTCGCAAACAATGAATGCGACATGAATACTTGTGTTATCCTCCCATGGCTTTAATAAAATTTAAAACTGTATTTGGTAGTAAATACAGTTTTTCATTTTATGATTCTGCTCCTTAACCCCCACTGACACAGCTGAGTTCATTGAGAATTATCTAACTAATAATTCATATAATGCAGTAGACATGAGTACAGGTAATAACCAATAGTTTTTGGGGGGTTAAATTCATGTCAACCACCGAACAGAAGTATTTATATTCAATCATTTTATTTTAACCAATTGTATCATTGCATTAGCTACTGTAGAGCCAAAGGCAAGACCTTTCTGACCAATCAAGAAATGAGGAACCCCAGGTAGGACCAAATCATCCTTCACTCCAGGTTGTTGATTACATGAAAGTAGCTGCCCAGGCTGTTTTGCTCCAAGAGAGGGCTACAAACTACCACGGAGTAATGAGCAAAATGTGTCCCCCTCTTATGAAAAAAACATACGTAGCAAATGTTTAACAGGCTTCCCTGCGTTCCTCTTCCCTCTCTGGCAGCAGAGTCAGAGCGAGAAGCCAGGTGGAAAGGCATTTAGCATTAAGACAAGAGTCAAAGGTTTCCGCACATTAGTCAGGTCTCAGTGCGGCATGGGTTATTATGCACGCGACACGTTCCAGCTGAGTCGTCTCCTAGCAGTCAATAGGGTGTCAGAAAACGCAAGACTGCTCATTTAATGCCACCCATGCAATTACACTTTGATTACACCCACCCACCCCACACACACAAATACACACACACACACACACACAAACTCACACACTCACACACATGCACACACACACTGCTTCCTGCTGGCTTCTTAAGGTGATTTTGCATTCCTGCTCTCAGGACTCTGGCTGCTGCCATCACAGGAAGCTCCCTCACTTCACATTTGGCTATTTCTAATGCAAAAAGACCCAAAGGTTTTAGGTACTTGTAGTTTCTTCCAGAAATGTATTCTTGTGAGGACAGACACACTTGTGGAACATCATGGTAACCATCATTGGACAGTGAAACTCCTTTTATACCCAACATAAGGGAATTGTTGTAAGGGTGGAAATTCCCCAAGCCACAGGAATTGAGGCTTCCCTGATGAGTGGTCCCATAGCACAGTGGTCCCATAGCACAGTGGTCCCATAGCACAGTGGAAGGATTTCGGAGGTCTGGGAACAGGTCAACATCACTAAAAATAAGTCACATTGTGCAAGAAATATGAGCACTAAGACCCCATTCACACTTAGCCACTTAATCGACTTGGGTGGATCTGATAGATATCTGATTTCAAAAAAGTTAAGTCTAATTGAATCCAAGAAGCATTCAAGACAGATTGAAATCCAATTACTCAAATCAACACCTCCGGAGGTGATATGAGCTGTTGAAAGTTATTGAAAGGAAGAAATGCATCCGTCTCTCCAAAACAGTTAATGATACTGAAACAAACCATCATCTCTGTCTTGTTAATGCAACAAGGAAAAAGGGCTCCACTCAATTCTCCACATGCGATCAAATACACGGGGCACTGAGCATTGTAGCGTTTATCTGATCCCTGATCAGTTCAACCCCTGAATGGTCTGTATGGGTGAGGTTTGTCTTGCTCCTAGTTCATGAATACGAGTCATTCATGTGTTTGTGTTAGCTTATGGATAGTTGTTAGCTATTAGCTTGCTAATCTCTTTTTGTTGTAAGTTATTCTTCTTCGTCATTTTTGGCCATTACCAAACAGCTTCATGTGCATTGCCACCTCCTTGGATTGACCCTGAGTCACACGTAGCCTGGGAAATTCAATTAGATGAGATGCATTCATGTTGCCAAGTGTAAATGAAAGTGTCTTTAAGTCTAACTTTTACTTGCATACGAGACACTTGAAACAGTGTAAATGGACCTTAGACAGTCAGAGAGGTTTTAAGTAAACTCTCAGATCAGCAAAGTTATTACCAAAACTTTCAGTCTGTCCTGTTTGTCTTGATTAATGGACTATGACTTTATATATTCCACGTGTTATTTATTTAATATTGAACACTTAATACTAACTCCTGGATTCACATATGGTTTAACCTCCAAATAAAGAGACTGAGACAATCTGACTAAACTGTTGGCCTTTTTACAACCTGTCTGATCGTCTGACTGCTCATGTTTTCTTATAAAACAACTGTATAAATGGTTGAGGAGCATTCACTAACAAGTCCATTATTTAGACCCCATCTCTGCTTGTCTCTGGTCAGTTTTACAGTGGAGGACCCATTCAAACTTAATTGCAATACAAGCAATCAGGAAAATTAAGCTGTGCTTTTTCTCCCTCTTCGTTCCTGAAAAGCTGACTCTGGAGATGGAGGATTTTCAGCTGACGGCAGCATGGCAGAGCTGTTTGATTCAGCTTCAGCAGCCTTTCAGCCAGGCAAGACTTTCGTCAGACCTTTTTTGAATAATTGAACTCCCCCGGCCCTGAGAGCTCTGCAGCAGTGACTTTATGCACAGTAACTATTTTAGGGAGCAGGTACTTAGGCAAATGCTCTGTGCTGAAGTGTGACTCTGGGACTTCTTTCCCAAATGGTGCAGTACTGGGTCTAGTGTTCTTTTTTTTAGTTCTGATAAGGTGCGATGGGGTTTTCAGATTGTGTGTTAGTGGTGGAACTCCACTGCTCTGCTGAAATGCAACTAAAATCTTAATTTTTAATCGAAGGGTATAGAAACTTACAGAAAATGTTCTTATATTTAAATCCTTTGAGAATCCTAGTTTGAAATTCATTTGGATTTTCAATCTACTTTTATATTTTTGTTAATATTTCCATCTCACATATGTTATACATTCTTTTGGGAAGTCAGTTGGTATTGGGGAATTAGCTAAAAGACATTCTATTTTTGGAGGAGATGGTCCAAAGACACACATGCAAACATTAAGGATATATTTGATCAAGTTTCCAAGCAGCAGACTGCAGAGAATTGTGGGGCGATGAGGGGGCGGCACAAAGAAAAACTGCTGGGATAAAGGAACCACAGCAAAATGGGAAATTCAATTTCCTCAAACCCCTATGAGCAATTATCATAATTACATAGTGTTGTGAGAGAAGCGAGGGTGCGGGTGGGGGTGGGGGGTTGTAATGTCAGGGAAGCGAAGCAGAAAGGAGACGAACCTCGCCGAGAGAAATTGTCTGTGGTCGGGTTGGTGGGAGGGTAGGAACGGGGGATGTAGGAATGGGGGAGAGAGGAAGGTTACGGAAAGGTTGAAGGCTTTTAAGGGCCAACTGTAAATGTAAAAAGGTGTTATGCACCAGCTCTCTGCTTATTTCTGCTGCCTTATTTCTTTCCTCTGAATTTGCAGCTCGACTCCACAACCTCCCTACACTCTCTGCTCCCTCATCAAACCCTCTTCTTGCCCTTGTTCACCACTGTGTGTAACAGCAATTGGGAAACATTTATGTTAAACAGAAGCTGGTATTCATTGAACCTGTTTTATTAAAATCAAACTGACACATTTTGTCATCAGGGCTTGCAAACTTTCATTTTAGTTGCTGAATGTGTCTAGAGTGGGGTGACATGAACAATATCAATTTCATGTCTGTGTGTCAATACTGGGCTGACCAGTGTATCATAATTATTGCATTTGTATGATTATTTAGCCATTTGTACAATGTACGATCAATAATTCTGAACACTGTAATAGTGAAATGGTATGGAACTGATCTGGAGCCAGTGTGATTAGTCATTATACGTTAACTATGTCAACAATTTGTCAGGGAAAACGTTCCCCTTGATCTTGCCCCCCACTCACAACCTCTCACAATCTCTTTTAGGCTATATTTCACAATACAGTGGGTATGGTTTATTTGTCAAACCTTTTTGATAAGATTTTTTCTTCTTGTGGTTTACACAAGGATTTATAGCGTGTCCTGTAGCCTGCATAGAAAACACTGGCCTGTAGTAGTGAAACCCATGTCGGTCAACTTGGTGAACCCACATATGTGTTGTGAACTCTAGAATCTCACTGCCAGTTTAGTCCATCTAGTTACAGTCTAATACAACAATCCTGCAATAAATCTTCTCTTCATGAAGATTTTGGTGAGAAGCTTTTCGAGAGCTGTATGATCATTTTGTAGTCTTTTCAACTCTCACGCTCCTGGAGTGAGACACACGCTTTCACGTTTAGTCTCACACTGCCCAAACAATTCTCATGCCAAAACACTGCGACAGCAACAGAGATGAACAGGTTACGTACTGTAACCTCCATTCTATGAGTATAGGCTCTTAGATGACTCTGCTTGGTCCGCGACATGTGTGCGATGCTTATCACGTGTTGATTGGACAGCTGCTCTGGCAGAAAACCCTGTGCCTGGTGCGCATAAGGCGTTTAAGCAAGCTAGTGAGTGACACAGTGAATGTTTATATTTGGCTGAGTTAAAGAGTGTGTGTTAATGTGTACATTTGTGTGTGTGTGTGTGTGTGTGTGTGTGTTCATGTACTGGCTATGTGTCTGCAGTAGGATAAGTTCTTGTGTTTTTTTGTTTTCTTTATTTCTGGTTCTTGCTACTTGTAAACATTGAATAAAACGGTGTAGTTTTGATAGTGGAACCAACACGTCTTTGACTTTCATGAGTCAATGAACCTGTGTGCCCTTTTTTATTCTATACATTGCACATTGGTACCTCACCTGGCAACGTTACTGTTTTGACAGGACTTCGAGAAGCTGCATAGGCTACAGTTGTTTTTTGCCAAGAAATAGTTCCACAATGCAACTGCCCTTTAAACCACCAACTGTCATTTTTACATTTCTGTCTATGTGCATGTTAGGTTGGTCAACGTATTCTGTCACTTTGGTCAGAGTCAGCCTAGCTGTGTCCCATGCTGCCAGTGTTTGCGCTAAGCTAAGCTAGCACATCTTGACTTCAGCTCCTTAACTTAACACACAGACATGAGATTTATATTGTTCTTCTCTTCTCAGTTGTGCTACGAAAGCTAATAAACTTTCTATATTTTTTTATGCATTATATTATACAATCAAAATAAGGAGGGGAGTAGTGATGCATAACTTTTTAGAGGTGAAAGAAATCAGCTCTCTTGAGAAAACAAAACTGCTGGATTTCACCATAAATTATTTGGTTTGTGCACAAAATGACATTGTTGTAGAGAATATTTATACACCACTGCATGTACAGCCCACAGACAGCTAGTTCCCCAGTTGGATAATGTTGGCATTATGGTATATATGTACAGGTTTGTGGATATTCATTACACATGCACACATGTCATGCACCATTGCATCACAGTGTCATAGCCTGTACCCAGCATCTCTAATTTGATTCATTCATTTTGTCCCAGCTCATTCCCAGCCCCCCGCCCCCATTCTCAGATTGCCTCTGCTATGCATATTAATAACACACAGATAAAAATACGCTTGATTAAAATCGCACCAGGCCCAGCCACCCGAACACTCGTCCTGGTGCGCAAACAACACAATGACGGCTCTTTCTCCGGGGCAGAAGGCAGGAAACGAGAACATCCATAATGGATTTCATATACTTCATCATTAAGAGTCTCTTTGTGGGTACACACAATTCACTCCTCACCTATTTGTTTGCAGGGAAGGGAGTCAGCGTTGATTACCCGACTGAGCCTCAGCGCTCTCAGACAGAGTGTCCTGGCTGCGAGTCAGATGAAATGTGATTCCTCTCAGCACTGTATTTTTCACACCCAGCTTTTCTTTTGTTTACTTGTAAATAGCATGCGTTTACTGACTGAGCTGCCGGTGCTGTAATATGTCAGGACTTGCAGGTTGTCGTGCACACAGCTGCATCTGAAATGATTTTTCATGTGCGGCAAAGATGAATTATTTGTTATCTCAGTGCAGTGTCTGCCCTCTGGTGAAGCTATCCATATTGATAATGAGACAGAAGCTTTTTTAACGGTGTCCACTGGTGGCTCCGACTATACAGCCTAAACTGATGTAGCAGTACAGAACAAAGGCTTTACAGATTCATCAGTGAAGCAAAGAGACTGTGAAGAGTGAGGGCAGAGAGGTTGTGTTGTCATCAGGTCTTATCAGAAGAGGCAGAACAAACATTACATTCCCATCTTTCACTTTAACATTCATATCCAAAACATTTTTCACGTATGGATTTAACTCAGCAGGTGTACTGGATTGCGGACCTGTGAACTTAAGCCACATGACTTAGACTCTGGTGATTTTAGACCATTTTAGATTTTAGTTTTTCCTTATCCAAAGACATTTGTCAAAGCAGGAAAAGCACAGGCTGACTAAGTCCATTTAGGTGAGGTGATTCCATGGTCCTGCTATTACACATGCTCGCTCACTATCACGGTTTACTGGGACACTGAATTTGACTCACATGTGCTTTAAGTTAAGATGAACCTTTATTAGTCCCTCAATGGAGAAATTGCAATGCTACAGCAGCAAAGGTGAAAACAGCAAACAGTAATAGACAGCATGCAAACAATAGAAATGTTTGTGTGTGTGGAAGTTGGTCTCAACCTGCTCCATGTGAAAGAGTGCCCTGAGATAACTTTATGATATGGCACTATATAAATAAAATTGAATTGAAAAAAAAAAAGTAAAAAGAAATATATATATAGACAGTGCTGTATGTAAACAGGTTGGAAAGCCCAAAAGGGAGTTTTGTGATTTGTAAGGACGTTGTACAGGGACCTCAAGGGGCTACATAAATAAAATTGACTTTACATGAAAGAAGTGCTTTGTGTTAATTAGCAGATAGAAAGCAGCAAAACAATCTCATTGGTTTCTTGCACCAGAAACTCTATTCAGAATGAAAATGTCGAGCATCTTCACAGACAATGAAAAGGACATTGAATGTGAGGACCTGCAGAATGTGTTGAGTTTTTACACCCCAAGGAGAGGTGCATTTCTGTGGAGCTGTGGCCCTTCAGGACTTATAAACAAATACTTTATCTCCAGAAGATCCCACTGTGCGCTCTCATAGCAGCCTTCACTGTTTTCTCTTCCCCAGTTCAGTCCCTCTGGGGGAGCTGCAGAGTTTGTTCTTGATGACAAACCTGATCATGAGAGCAAACTCTGTGGTTTGTGGCTTTCTGAGAGAGTTGTTTTTGCTCTCAGATATGGACTGGATTACTACATTACATGCAGGACTCTTAGCCTCTCTGAGACCTTGATCCTGCTCTGTAAAGACTTAATACAAGACTGAGATCAGGCATGGCATCTAGCTGTTTTTACACACTTACGGTTCTTCAAACTATTCCAGACAAAAACATAATTTTTTCTTACATTAGTTTTCTTCTATTTATCACTATCATTTTGTGGCTGCTTGCTGGGATGAATACACTGTATTGATTTCACACAGCTGTATTCCAGCCTATAAAGATGGGGTGTGTGCTTCCCTTCCTGCTGTAACAACGATTTGTTTGTTGCTTTAAAAATGTATGGATTTTTACTCAAACGCATGTACATGCACACTACATTTTCTTGGACTCCATACTTTCCCAAGATTGGATTGTTGGTGAGGGTTGGTGTGAGATTCTTTTAACCCCAAGTAGGACTTACACAATTACAACAACACAATAACACATTTTCTGATTAAAAGGTATAAAATCTCCCATCAATGACAACACAAAGTTGAAATAACTGTTTAGAAATTGTTTTTTTTTGCAGCAAAAAACACAAGATGATAGTAAAATCAATGAATTAAAGATAGAGTGAATTCCTGGCAGTAAAGAAAACCTGGACGACAGCCAGAAACAGAGGAACCAACTCACTGGTTAGCATTTAGGCCTTAAAGGAATGAATGCGCAGCTGCAGTCAGAGCTGCCAAGTCGGGATACTACTCACAAGGTCTTCCTCAGAGCAGCTTCTTTCTAAAAGGAAAATTCAATCACGGCCTCCCTGTGTAAAATCTGATTACTGTTTATCATTAACTCAGAAGGATCTGTGATCAGCTTTCAACAGACATTTTGCTGCTGCTGGCCATTTGTTTGAGGGTGATCACACAAATAGCTCCTTTCACTGCTGCTACAAGTCCTACATGTTATGCTACACCTGTTATTACAGAGTATATCACATATATGTTTAACCTTAGCATTACTCCATTTCCATTCATGAGGTTCTGTAGATCCAGGGTAACAAGGAATACATATCTTATAGACAACTGGCAACAGAAGCTTTGCTTACAAAAGCAGCTTTTCTCTGAGATGTAAAAACAGGGTTGTTGAAGACATTTTCTTCTCAGTGCGCTAATGTTTGTGTGTCATTTATAGAAACGCTGCTGCCTCCACTTTTCCATTCAGCTCTTCGGTTAATTACTTGAGATAATTACAATACTCGTCACTGCATGTAGATGTGGTAACCGTTTGTATTCATTTATATGAAAAGCCCTCTTTTATGTAGCTCTGTAACTTTGGTTGACACTGAACTTAACCCCATAGCTGACGCTTCATGAACCACATACCAGTTCTAGTTGAGGAAAGACAGCTTTTAGTATAAACAAACTGGGCTCATGGAATAATCGCCAAGTCCACATAAAACTCAGAAGACTTAAACTCCCCTAAATCTTCAGACCATTCTTACTAACCTGCCTGTACCTGTAGCCCTTTTACTGAGCTAGTGCAGTTGCACTTTTGGAGAGGGTAAAATATTCAGTAGCAATCTATAACAAAAGTATATCCGTATTTTAACTCAATACAAAAGCCTAAGTAACTATTTTGACTGCACAATCCAAGGCACACACATCATAATAGCATTGTTCATACACTGTTCATATAAGATTACTTGAGATATTTTCATTGTACCTGCCAACAGGATATTGCTGTATAACAGTGCTCACTCAACCTTCCCTCTTTGAATAAAGGTATAACTAGGAGTTTATGTTGCAAACTTTTCCTGTGCCGGCAGTAATCTGCAGATGGTGGCATGCAAACCAGCATGTGCTAAAGCAGTCGCCACCCAGCAGAATAATGTACCATCTGTTGCAGCACTGTCACCCCACATCTTTGTCTGGCTCCCAGCAAACATTTTGACATTGAGGTGTCGTTGATCAGACGGCCTGCACCGATGTTGAAAATGAAAACTGAGACAACATCTGTACTGTCTGCTTCTCGCATGAGGATCTCGCAACAGTTCTGATATCACATCAAAACTGTCTAAAAAGCCGGTTTAATAAAACGTTTTTTTATCAACCTATGATATCATGTTGTTAAAAGGTTGTGCTTGGTTAAACTGATGCTGAACTGTCTGTCAAATGCTCGTTCTGTGTGCTGGGGCAAAGTTTAACTTGTCATTTTAATGTGATTTTTATCCTCAGTCCCGGAAGATCTGGAAGGTCCTGAGTGTGATTTTGAGTCTAATGAGACTGCCACACTAGATAGACGGACTTTATACACAGATAACTGCGTAGCCTGGCAACAGTCTAGTTATAATGGATAAATGAAAGCTATAAAGACAACAAGAGGGTAAGCGGTGAAATGTGCTGTTGATGTAGCCTGGCCATCCCATTTTCTTCATCTCACTCGTTAATTAAAGTCTGGAGACACTCAACGGGCATTTGTCTGGTGTCATTTTAACTGGGCTACATAATGGATTCTTGACATACTTTTTTATTGCTGCATGCTATATTATTGACTTACTCCTTCAATCAGACATCAGCATGAACCCTTGCTTTAGCTGATTGGTCAAATTAAGAACATGCTGAGTTTTCACTGGCCATTACGTCTGATTTTCAAACTAGAAAAACAGCATCGAATGTGAAAATGATTTGTTTTAAACCACCAAAACCAATTTTTAAAATTGATTTGAGGCAAAAAAAAGAACAGAATCCTGCTCTCTTTCATAACTGTAACACCTAGTTAAAAGTTGCACTGATCAACCCTCAGCCCTAGAGAGCGATTTAGCGTCTTTCAGCTCCTTGTGTTGGTTTAACAGCCATGGTCGGATCATTAGCAGTCAAACTAGGACTTAACCGCTAAGACAGGATAACGGCCGTACTCCAGGAATGATCTGGGAACGACCAGTCAGCCTCTCTTTCTTCTCCTTCCTATCCTTTTCTTTTCATCTGTGGTTTTGCAAAGCAGAGGAGCCGGAGTCTTTGAAAAATGAGCTGAGAGAGGAAGGTAGGCAGCAGCAGAAGAGAAACGAGGGGGGAGGGTTTTAGCGTCACATAGGCAAACTCAAGGGGCCAGAGTATTAACGGGGGAAAGGGCTTCAAAGCTGCTGGCATCACTCAGGGGTCCTGGCAGGAGAGCGGTGTTAAGGGTGTAGGGGAAAAAGAGATGGGAGGAAGAAGAAGAGAAATGAAGGATGAAGGATGAAGGATGCTCACTGTTCTTCTCGAGGTCACGCTAACTCGTTCATTGTATTCCCTTCTCTTTATTCTGCACGATCCAAAGATAAAGTCAATGCACATCATGTTATTTATAAGAAGATGAATATGTTGCAGTTATCTTCTCTGACAGTTTGATATAAATAAATGTGAATTTCCTGTTCTTTATCTCGTTGCTTTAACACAACAGGGATTTAGCCCACTCAAGAAAGCTTTTACATTTGCTGCTTTAACTCCTCGTAGCCCTTTGCTCCATGAACGCTGTGTGTGTGTGTTCATGTCCTGGCTGTGTGCTGCAGTAGGATAGGTTCTTGTGTTCTATTGTTTCTTTTTCTTTATTTCTGGGTCTTGCTACTTGTGAACATTGAATAAAACGGTGTAGTTTTTATATTGGAGACAACACGTCGTTCATTAGTGAATAAACCTGTGTTCCCTTAGTGTGTGTCTAATGTTGTGAAATTGTGAATATTTTTGAGGGTGGCTTAGTCAGGCTATATCTTTAAATCTTACAATATAAGGTCCCACATGTGTACTTTTTAAAATTAATAATATAAATAAATAATGATAAAATAATAGAATAAAATGAACTTAAGGAAGTACATCTCGCCTCTCTTTTGTTCCAGGCAGATAAAGAAAAAAAAGGTCCACATGGAAAAGTGTGAAACAACAGTGGAACCAATCTCATATCAACATGTTGTTGTAAAAATGGTCTCAGGTGTTTGAGATTTGGCACTGCTCTTTTAAAGGTTGTTACAGCCTGTGGTTTAAGTACTAAACTGTGATGTTTCACATTGTGAATTTGATGAAGGTCTGCAACTGAAACCTCATGTATCTCATAAACTCAGTGCTGACAGTGTGCTGGGTTTCTACCGACTACTGTTTTGCTTCTGTCACTGAGTTCTGGCAAGACTCAATATGCACTTTGCTTGAGCCAGACATCATTTAATTAGGCTGTCAATGACGGATTGACACTTCTCCCCATCACTAATACATCAACATGAACCTTCTCCTCCCCTGGTTGGACTGTCATTGTTTTGTGCTTAGCTGGAAAAACATGGCAAACAATGTCACATTTTCCCTAAATGATTCACCAAAAACCAAATTTTTGTTGAAAGGAACTCTTTGGGGTATTTTTTATTTTCCTACAGATTCTTTTGTGCACTCAGCTATTCTGTGCACTCAGCCAGGCCTCCTCCTCCTCCGCGATTGCTTGGAAGTTTGCAACTGAACTGTAAATCCTCTCCGTACATCGTGCTATACATATGATTGGTTTCCGGTGGCTTTAAAGGCTAGAACGCAGTGTGATGTCTGGGTGCAGTAATGCAGTGCTGCTTACTGATTTGGTTTTGTTCTGTTGTTTTGTCATGAGCGACTGGCTGTAGGCTGTTTAGGTGAGTGATGAGGAGCAGTGTCTGAATAAATGGGCTTCAGGGTGGCCGGGGTTGGAAACGAGAATCACACACACACACACACACACACAAAGCCAAGATACAGATGTCTCATACTCCTACACAAAAACTCAGTCGTCGTCCCCCAGTCCTCTCTCTCTCTCTCTCTGTTTTTTATCTCGCTCGCTCTCTGTCTCATTTCTCGTCGCACTGCTTCCGGCTGTGTTCAAATTCATTCACTGTGAAAATAGAAGACAGCTCTGTGCAGCACAGTTTCATTTAGTCTTCTATTCGGTTGGCCACAGAGTCTCTGCATGCTGCGCTCACACACATTTCAGATGAAATGAGAGATCTCTAATCACTCATGAAAACTGACACACGAGTAATTCATTTCACAACCACGCCACGTCAGCGCGTCCACTGACTTTCTGGGGTTTGTGACGTTATTGCGTCCACCTAGAGCGGACGTCGGCCTGCAGGCTCAGACATGGTGTCTGCTCTGCTTTTGCAGAACTTGTCCTGTGATTGACAAGAAAACTGAATGTGGATGAGCAAAGAATCTGGGGCTTAGATGGCGCCACAGCTGTTGTTACTACATGCTTTCAACCAGCCCCACAGAGGAGAGTGTTCTTCCTCCTGCCTGCTGCTTTTAAATATCACATTTACTGTCAAATGGCTTTGGTCTGGTTTCAGTTCATCACATGGTCTTCTTCTTCAGTCTGTTGGACTTTCGCACCTGAAATTCTTAAATGAATCCCTTCAATATGTCAGAGGACAGTGGACAGCTTGATCTTTACGCTTGAAGGAAAAGGATGTGTGTGTTGGTGTAAGTGCTTTGAACCCCGTGGTGTGTGTGTGTGTGAATGGGTGAATGAGACCGATCTGTTTAGGATCTGTTAAGGTTGACAAACACTATATGAGTGAAGTCCATTTGCCATATCAGTCCAGCCTGAGTGAACGCATGTGATAACCGAACAAACCTTTTCCATCTTCTTTCATTTGCAGATGCGTAGCACTCGAGGTGTGTCTGTTTGGCCTGTGGGATTTGTAGGCGGCAGAGCATATGAACGCCCCCTGGTGTCCGGGGGTAAAGTTGTGGGCTGGTACACCGGCTGGAGACCGGACAGACCCTTCGCCACCGACATGGCAGGTAAGTAACAACTAACAAGATATAAAAGGACTTATTGTAGGTTTACCTATGGAGCAAAGAATGGATCACAGTGGTTATCAGCATATTCGCTACACTAATGAATCACAGTGGGAAAGACAGGGGTTCCTAATGCTTGTGGTTGCCCTCAGACCACCTTCAAGTCAAAATATCCACTCCATCCACTCTTTTTTTTCACCATTAAATTCCCTTCGTCGTCTGACTTGAAAAAAATCTTTTGATTCTAGTGATCGCATACACACATAACAAGCAAATTTTTTTTAGCCCCACTGCTTTTAAAGCTGTAGCAAAGGAATATCATTATGACTGTGTTTGTTCCTTCCAACATTTTCAACCCAGACTTTACAGCCTCTCAGGGCCACTAGAATGGCTTTAGAAGTCTTGTTTTCATAAAGGTTGTTACGTCCGCTTTCCGTAAGTGACAGGAAAGTGCTGGCAACAATATAAACAAAACTGTTACTGAGTCCCAGGGGTGATCAATTTTACAATAATTTATTAGTACACAATACAAAATACAAATAATATGAAGTGGGGGAGGATGGGACGGGTAGACTGCCAAAAGAAGTTAAATTTACACAACAAAACCAGGCTAAGCTAGAACCTATTTTCTAAGCCAAAAACATAAACACAAAATCTAGCTTTCTATCAAAAGTATAACTTTATAAAATATATAAACTTTACACCGGTGGCAGCAGTCTTCTAGCTGGTGTTTCTAACAGGGAATTACTGCGTGATGTACATGTACAGGGTACCCCCAACTTATCTAGTCTACCGATCCTCCCACCACTTACCTCTAACACAAGTATACTCAGCTGCACGGGCCACTTCCCTCTGCAGCTTTGTAGCACAGACTCGGTTGCAGAGGCCACTTTCCTTCTGCAACTTTGTCTAAAGAAATAGGGTTAAAACACTAAACAAAAACAAACAAACAAACACAGAGTGCACTCGGTTGCACGGGCCACTTTCCCGTTGCAACTCCGTAACACAGTCTGGGACTGGGACTCTGGTGTCGTCTCCTCTCAAGCCTCTCTTCTTCGCCTCTGCCGAGTCCTTCTTAACAGGCTCCTGGGCGTCGGCTACCAGCTGCACTTTGATTGAGCCAATGAGTGGCCTCATCCACTCACCCAGGTGTATGGCATCGCCA
This sequence comes from Nannoperca australis, assembly GCA_036023655.1. NCBI lineage: Eukaryota > Metazoa > Chordata > Actinopteri > Centrarchiformes > Percichthyidae > Nannoperca > Nannoperca australis. The sequence goes on along the minus strand of JAVQJD010038936.1, from coordinate 8 downwards.
TGATTGTG
>JAVQJD010038927.1:0-21113 GCA_036023655.1 Nannoperca australis | reverse complement strand
TAAAACTCTTAAAATGTATACTCATACTGCCTTTTGCACATCGATTCTACCTCACTGCCATATTTGCACACCTTTTGCACCTTTAAAACTGTATTTATTTAAATTAGACTAGTAGTATTCTTCAGTTAGCACTCATTGTTTTGCACTGTATGTCTATGCTGTTTTATGTGGAACTGCCCCATGAAGCCGTCTTTAATTGCCCCCCGGGGACGAATAAAGTTTTTCAAATTGAATTGAATTGAATAACTGTATGATCTTGTATTTGTTATATTGCATGATAGTAGGCCTATTCAGAGCTTTTAAGATGGCCATCTAACAACCAATGATGGACATAGGTTTGGTTGTTGTTGAAAATCGATTTGTTCTATTTTTTGACATGTTAATTAAACAGAATTAAAGGTATTAAGAGAAGGAAAGAGTCTCACTATCCCTGCAAAAAAAGCATTCACGTCATTACTGCAATCAAACAGTACCTCCAGCTCAGACAAGCTTGCTGGGGGTTTAGTCCAATCAGATCATGGCTAATTTGTAAGCTGCCTCTCAGAGCAAAGCAAGGACTCTGCCATTTAACCTTGGCTCTGCTTATATTAGGTAAGTCTTTACTGATGGTATTTGAGACCTTTTTGACGAGAACTGATCATTGGTATTGGGAATCAATTGTTCAAATTTTTTGGGGAATTAATTGATAACTAGAAATATACAGCAGTTGTGAAAATCTTAGTGTAGTCTTTCTCAAACTTAAGGTTGCGACCCAAAATGGGTTACAGACCCTTTTTATTGGGTCACCAAATGCAGAATAAAATGCAAAACAATGCTATGATATGTGAATTCATACACTGGTCTTGTTCAGCTCAAATGCTGTGTGCTACGTACATACTCATTGAACTGGAGTAACTTCTTTTTTTTTTAGCTATGCTGGTCTGTTCAGTTGAGATGCTGTGTGCTGGACTGATTACATTGAAAACATGTTTGTGCTCTCTGACTAGATAGATAGATAGATAGATGTACTTCATTGAGCAGAACAAGTTTCTGGATTTAATATTAAAAGGAAATTAAGAAAAGAGCAATAAGAACAGGTGTACAAAAATGGCAGTGAATAATAAATACAACATGTATGATATAAACAGTATGTACAGATGATAGGGCAACAGTGTGTTCACCTGTCACACTGAGAGGAGCTGTTGTACAGAGTTATGGTGAAAGGTAGGAATGATTTTCCTGCTCAACAGTATGGACCTCTTAACCCATTATGCTTATGGGCTTGGTTGCAGTTCTCTTCCTCCTAAAATCGACCAACATCTCCTTGGTCTTGTTAACATGTATGTAGAAACAGATGATTCCTGCTGCACCACTCCACAAAGTTATCCACTAGTTCCCTGTACTCAGACTCCTGCCCATCTCTAATACACCCCACCACCGCAGAGTCATCAGAGAACTTCTGCAGGTGGCATGACTCAGAGTTACACTGGAAGTCTGAGGTGTACAGAGTAAACAGAAATGGAGACAGACTGATGTTGTTTGTCTGGAGTTTATTCTCCAGCTGCACTCACTCAGTGATACCTTCAGGTCGCGCTGTACCCCTTTCAGCTCTTCCTTGTCACCAGACCTGAAGGCTCTCTTCTTTTTTTTAGGTCACTGGTGATCTTTGTCTTATTATTGAGAAAACAGTGCAGAGTCGTGGTTGGGATGATGGTATGCAGTCAGTAATATTATTTATGTCATTTCTATGTGGGTTGCAGAGGACATCCCAATCTGTACTTTTTAAGCAGTCCTGCAGGCCTCATAAGGCCAGTGTTAAGGCCAGTGTTAAGCAAGTGTTATACTTTCTGCATCCAGTATACTGTCCAGTGTCCAGTATAACACTGTGTTATACTTTCCGCGTCCGCGTGTCCGCAACCGTCCGCTAGTGTGCGCACTACGTCATTTGCGTCATCAGAGCAGTCCGCTACGGCTCCGCAAGTACGAACGCGTAACGGGCAATCAACCAACAGCACCTACTAAACAGGGGGAAGCAGCGTTTAGTTTTTATGCACCAGTTATGTGGAACAAACTCCCAGAAAGTCTAAGGTCTGCCTCATCAGTAAACTACTTTAAATCAGGGCTGAAAACATTATTGTTTACTACGGCCTTTAATTCAGGAAGCTAATTATCTGTACTGTAGCTTTTAAATTCTACTTTTTATCTTTAAAACTGCTTTTTATGTATTTTCATTTATGATTAGTTTTAACTATTGCTTTCTTTTTATCCTTTTAACACATTTTATCTTTTAAAACTGCCTTTTTATGTATTTTCATTTCATTTGGTTTGAATTGTGATTATATAGTTTAAACTATTGCCTTTTCTTTTTGTCCTGTTCTCTGTACAGCACTGAATTGCATCCGTGTATGAAAGGTGCTATATAAATAAACTTGCCTTGCCTTGCCTAACACCGTTACTACAGACCAGTCAACGCCTCATACACTAGCTAGCCAACGTTAGCTACCAGACAGTAGTAACCCACGTCGGTAGGGTGAGCGACTAACCGCCAGGGTCGCTTGTCTCACAACATCAACTTTAACGACACCCGTGTAGCGATAATAGCGTCCGCGAGTCCAGCTGTTTGATAACCAACTGTACATGAGAAGCTGCTGCTAGAAGGGCTAAAGCTAACCTGGAGAAGCTACCTGATTTAGCTGTTAGCTAGCTAACGTGAACTGAATAAAATCGACCGGCAAGTGTTAACACAGCGGAGTTTATTTCCAACCTTTGCAAAAGTTCGAAGTGGTTCGCTAACAGACAATAATATGAACAGATGAATCAAATTGAGCTACCTTCAGGTCGAGTCGGTTGTGGTTAACTGGTGTTTAGACAGGCAGTGCTACCCACTGGGAGCCAGGACCGACTCCCTCGTGACACGTTGACGAGAAACGTCCGCCAGCACCCCCTGTCGGCTGTTTCCATCCTGGAGGAAACCCTTAATCATTTCCACACTGACAGAACAGTGTGTGAACTTGTGAAATGTTTACCAAAAACTACAGTTTACTTACAGTTTGGTATTCATGTTTACACGTTTTTCAATGTGGGATTTCTTACATTCTCTAACTGAAAGGCAGTAAACCAACCAGTTTTTTTTAAAGCTGCATTGGTTAAGGAGCAAAGAGCAACATTTTTTGGTCTATTGTCTCCCACCCTCTGTGGGATATATGTTGTTATGCTTGTTGACTCCAAGTTTCTATTAGATACAGTGCAAACAGATGGCTACACATGACCATGACAGCAGATTCAGTATAAACCCAGAAATTCAGACACCAGCCTGTAATTAAATAGCTGGTACCAGGTTTACCATGTGTCAGTTTGTGTGTTCTTGATGTAACACTGAAATGTACCAAGATTAAAAAAGGTTAGCAAACCAGGAACCATTTTAATTACTATTGTACTAAAGGGGTGCAAGTAGATCCTTTTCACAGCAGGCGTTTTGACTTGTCAAAGCAGGAAAAGCACAGGTGGAATTAATTAGATGAATAATGGCTGAATTCCATTTAGGTTAGTCAGTTCCAGGGCTCTGGTTCATGCTCACTCAATGAAATGGCTTACTGGGACGCTTTATTGAATGGAGCCATCGTTAATGTTATTATTTACGTCTGTTTTTGAAAAGGCTCTATTTCTTAACATTTTTGCAACAGGTCCTTTTCACAGGTGACATTTTGACATTTTTGGCACAAGTGTAATAACAAAATGAGTGATGACAGAATTCCATTTAGCTGCTTCACTTTCAGGGTCCTAGTTTTGTACATGCTGGTTCTCTGTCACACTGCCATTCCTTACTGGTACATTTGAATAGAACAGGGCCATTGTTACCATTATTAGTAACACCTGTGATTTTTCTACTACTCCTGCTACAAACAGTGCTGAAAAAATGACTTTACCAAAAACCAATTGACGCATAGTAAACCTGGACTTTTGGGGGTACTCGCTCAACCTGGGGGTCAGGACACCAATGGGCTCCCAATATAAATTGGATGTGTCAAAGATGAATAAAGAGAAAAGAAAGGAGTAAATATATACAAAAGTGTGCTTATTTTTCCATGACAGTTTTTTCTTGTGAAATACTAAATAATTTAATTTCCACAGGCCTCTAAAAATTCTTCAAATGAAACAATCTGAGAATTAAAAATTTCTTTTTTGGTTAATGTGCCTTTAATTCACACCCACATTAAGGCCCTAATCTGTGATGAGGGCTAATGATCACAAGTCAAAAAAGTTGTTTTAACTGTCACTGTTTTCACAGACTAAGTTAGTGAAGGAAGATGATGGAGGAAGCTGATGAAACTTCCATCTCCATTGTTCACAGTTCTAGTAAACCACATGATTATGTCTGACACACACAGTAACATCATTACAGCAGTAGATGGTGCTGTCTCACACATTTTGAATTGCTTGTGAGGTCAGCAGGCTATCCCAGACCTAAACATAGACACAAAAACTCCTGCTCTGTTTTATAAAATATGAGCCCTATCCTGGTATTATTGGTTAGATAATGTGACCACATGATCCAGTTTGGTCAGGGTGAGGTGTATTTGGGTAATGCACTTAATAATTTGCCATTCATTATTATTTGCAGAGCGTGGTCAGTTACCAAACAGCATCCCTGTTGATCTCTTTGGTTGGAACCCAGCTTGCAGTGGTGCAAGGCCAGTGTATTTAACCACTAAATAAGCTGACAACCTCATCATATTCCAGTGTAAGATTGTGGTCAAATTGAGATGTTCTTAGGTATGAATCCCACTCAATGCTGTCAATAAATAAGAATGTGCTCTTTGGAAGCTTGCCTGGCTTGGAGAACAAAATAGCCTACATCTGAGCATCATATGAGCATGATTGACCTAAAACTGAGGTCCAGGTGATAGGGCCAAGAATAAATGTGAACAACTCTGGCAGAACTTTTATATGTGTATGAATCCTAACCCATAGAGTGCATTTTACTGGAAGCCCTTAAACAGCTTGTTTCCCACATTATGACTGTTTAATTTGACACATCATGCAACTGGATTTTGCTACCAAACTTTTAAAAGCACTGTGATACCGACGGATGGGTTTAGTGGGAGATCTACTTGGTTCCAAGCAGTCAGCTTGAAGTGAAAGTAGAGCCTTATAAAAGGATTATGGCACTGAGGAGCCATGTTACAGCTGCCATGGAAATGCTTGTATCACTGCCCAGGTCTAGTCCACTTAGGAGGGGTTTCGATTGATTCATCGTGTGTAGGCATTCCAGCCCTGTGCCAGCTGCATGTCATGCACAATGGTGAGATTGTGCCTGCGGCTGCCCATATGACAGCTGTCCATGGCTGCCCATTGAAACTCTGATGGGTGAATACAGACCACAGATGGACTGAAAAATAGGCCAGCCATACAGTAGATTAAATATAATTAAATGTAATACAAAATACAGTAGAAATGTGTTATAACTCAAAATCTGAAACCATCTAGAGTGTTGTAGTTTGTTGCTTTTGTAGAATCACCATAGACATAATGTTGTCAGTTCAATTCAAGTCTTTTGTTCTTGATTTCAACCTTTTAGAGGCAGATGAACAATCTTAAATTAATTCTGATGAATTTAAGTGTAGATCATAAAAGCTGCCCACTCAGCAGTCCTTTCTTGTACTCTGTTACACATTTGCAGTGAGATGATGTTATTGTTTGGAAGTGGACCAAGGAATTTCTGGAAATGGCTCGGATAAGTTTATTTAAATGATCACATGTCTGGAACACAGGATGCTATTTGAACTAATTGTTTTGTTTTTGAGCTAGTACATGTAAACCTCATATTTCATAATGATATGGGATATAACACACCAATGTTAAACTGATGCACGCATCAGTTTGTTAGATTTTGTGCCTGGCTTCAGTCTATAATACTGGAAGTATTTTACCTGTTCACCAACAAATTGAAAAGAAGTAGAGCTAACTTGTTTATTCCCAGGAAATTACTTAAAACTGCAACTATTTAGTTATTCCAGTAGTTTATAATCTCATAAACATTTAGAGATCTTTCTCGTCTCATTTCTGTTCACAGAGGTGATATGTGTAAGCAGGAGTTACAAAAAGTGAGTTTCTCACATACATGAACAGAATGTCAAGCCCAGCCCAATAAACATCTCTGTAATCTCGCACAGCTACGCCCAGACAGACTGCCATCCCACCTGTCAGCATTTGCACAGATTGCGTCACACATCTGACCCTGCTGAGCCACTCTCTGACACATTTGCTTAGTGGTGTGTTTTACAAACTTTATAGCCAACACATGTGGTGTCTGTCTGTTGTTATTCCTTGACATAGAGAACAAGACTTGACCAACTGCAGCATAGCTCTGCAAGTCAACAACAACTGCTACAACCAACTGTTGTTTGGTATTCTTGGGTAGGCCCAGTGATGGAAGAGCTTTGCAATTCTTTGTGGCAGCAAAAAACACAGCTTCTACTTAGAAATGGCTCATTTGGTTAACCTTTTTCTTTACCATGGCTCATAAAACCCTTAAGTGTGCTGTTATTATAAACAGTAAAACCAAGTCCGTGCAAAATAAACTAACAAATGAAAGGAAAGGGCAAGACGTACTTGTTGACAGTGACGTGAAAAACAAGCACTGTAATATTTTAGTATTATTTTGCAGCGTTATTTCCACATGCTTTTCCATTATCTTCAGTTACTGTATGCAACCTTTTTACAGTACAATGGCGATACTCCTGAAGTCCATACTTTCCACTATTCAGTATTTTAATACCATAGGCCCAAAGTAAGGGAAAGCAGTGCTGCTGTAGAGCACAGTCATGGTGTTGTTGGAAAAATGTACTGTCTTAGGTCTTTACTGTCATAATATCAAATATTACTACAGAAAAGTGCATTTACCAGCTAAGGTCAGTGCATTACTACATCATGCAGAGATATTCCCCGTATGTTTAACGCACTGATTTGACTTCCGCTATTGCTGGATTAGGTCAACAGCATTATGCAGTCCAGAATGATGTCATAGAGCATGATCTAACTCTGTGGCCAGATGATTAAATCATGCATTTTCCTTTAATTTGGGGGTTATTAAATGAACAGAGCTCCTCTCTGTGAGTTTCTAAAGAAGACTATTGGTATTCGCCTTAGGTCATTTTCTCGCTTATGGTTCATTTGAATTGCTCTGAATTAGGAGCAAAATTAGTACTTTGTAGCAGCTTTTTATTGGCTGGGCTATGTTTCCAATTACCAATTAACCAACAAGCCATACTTTATAAGCAAAGTCATGTGGCTGATCAGGGAGGCCAGTTATTAGATAAAGCTTAAAATCCTAAACAGATGAGTGATTTAATAGAGTATTATAATTTCCAAAATGGTCATAAAAACATGCAGAAATGCTTGGGCAGCAGTTAGGACCCTTTTGACAGCTCACCCCTGACCTGCTTGTTGAGGGAAGACCAAGAAAATATAATACAGAATTCTGAATTATATTGCCTTTGTAATCTAATTTTGATTGTGATTGATTATGATAGATAGATAGATAGATAGATAGATAGATAGATAGATAGATAGATAGATAGATAGATAGATAGATAGATAGATAGATAGATAGATAGATAGATAGATAGATAGTGGTGATTTTGTTTGTTTGTTTGTAGCTCTCTCACCTCCCCAAATAAAACCAAATTAATGTTAGGAAATGCTCCTGGAGTTCAGCTCAACTGCACAAAATAGGGCAGGTGTGCAAGAGAACTCGAACCTCCGTTATGTCACTTAGTGGTGGAAAAGGTTATTTTCCTGGATGTTTTTCATTTGCATAGTTACACTCCCTTCTTCCACAACACATATAAACTGTTTGGCTTTTGTGATATTTGTGTATTAACACAGTTTTGTTTTGTTTTTGTTGATACTGATATTTATTGCCCTCATTTAAAGTGGGATATAATAATTACCCTTCTACAGGATCTTTAACTGACTGACTTCAACAGGAGATACAACTGGCAGCAAGAAGTATTTTCATCTGAACCACTTTAATTATGTGGCTCACTTTCTATTTTTGCCCCAAGAGAGCCCGACCTCACCCCTCCTTCCCCCACACAGTTGCTTCGTAGTTTGCACAACACCTGTTTTAAACCAAATTGTTATCCCACGCCCTATCTGAAGACACTTGCACCTGCTCCTGTCCTCCCCATGTAATGCTTGAATAAAGTTTGATGTTCTGTGTTCTTTCTTGTCATCCATGAATATATCTGTAACCTGGAATGTGCAAACCATTGTTTAGTCACATGCCACATCCTTGGCTTCAAAAGTTATGTGCTCTTCACTGTCCAGACGTGTGCAATAATATATGCCAAAACAGACAGCAGTCTGAGTTATTCTCCCAGTGAATAGGACTTTGTGAGCACCATTACCCAGCATTGGGAACAATTCTTCTTTGTCACTGGTAGCTCTGTAGTGAGTTGAAGGTTATTTGAAAGTAAATTGCCGACGAGTACTTTATGAAACCACAAAGTTTTGTTTTTTGATGGCACCTCAGATGTTCATGGTCACAAATAGTAACTGGACTTTCCAAAATAATATAATGTCTGCTTCAAATTCCCTTTTCCATTTTATGTGTTGCAAATGTGTCATTGTCATTTTACTCTGAAGACAAATACTGTTTTGTCACTCTCTGTGTCAGTTTCTATTTGTAAAAACATACCACTGTTGTTAGGGTGTCTCTTATAGTATCAGCTTTTTTTTGCATCAACAAGCCATGCATAGTTCAGGCTGGTGTTAGCAATGAGCTCATCCATTCCACTAACAGGAGGTGACATGAGTGAGGTAAACAATAACGCAGAACTGGTAGGTCCAGCTCGTTATGTAAAGCCTGTGAGGCCACCTTGTGTGTCAAAGCAGAAATTTGCACATTTGCCTGTCCTGTATTGAATCCAGACTCTTTGAGGTGAAGTGTGATGTCTTCATAGTGAGATCAAATGAGTGGTGACCCCACTGGGTTTCAAAAAGGTTAAACAACATCTGTTAAAGTTTTTCCAAGTTGTCTGTGTACTTATTGTTTTTTTCTTATTTACCTCCAATTTGAAAATGACAGAGAAGAATGACCTCAACCAAAACATTAAACTAATCTGTAACGCAATAATGGTGTTGCAAAAATGACTCAAGATGTACTTTGGTTTGCCTATATTTTTTTCCATTTTGCCCGAAGCACTCACATGAAACAGTTTCTTTTTCTTCTGCTGCTTCTCTTGTGAAGTTTTGAAGTACATCATAATTACAGAGCAGATCCATCAAATGTCATGTACATGTAAATGTTTGAATGTAAATATGTAGGTTCATCTCTTTCTTGATTCTGTTTCTGCATTCAAAATGTTTAACACACCTCTCCACTTAGCAACACTTTCAGATGTCAAACAGAGAGACAAGCAATATACTCCAGGCAGGCTGCATCATGATTAAAGTTCCTGCATGTGATTAATAAATCACACCACCAGGTCAACACGGCTTCCAAATAAAGGCTTGAAGGCCTCCAACCTGCTGATGGAATGACATCAGAGGTCAAATGTTAAGCCTCCCTCTCACAGTGATTGATACTTATAGAGAAGGCAAAAATAAGGTACAGCTTTTTTCTGTTATTCAACCTTTGATATGGGAAAATTGCTTCCTGCTGCCAGAGCACAGTTGCAATGTGAACCTATGATGTCATATGATAGAGTGATCTCATCCCGCCATTCAGCCTGAATGCCACCTGAGGGTGGCTTCAAACTGCACTCAGAGAAAAGTACAATAAAGGCCTGTATAACACAGCGTGTGATGGCTTTCTGTGCTTGCCACACTGGAACACTGAACTGCTTTTTATGCAGCTTTGTTCAATCAGACTCCATTTTAGTTATAGATTTATATAGCTTTGAGTTTTTAGCTAAATATCAGTGCTTACAATGAAAATGCCAACATGCTGATGTTTTGCAGGTATACTGTTAATACCATGTTTACCATCTTAGTTAATTAGGTAACCATGCAAACATTTTCTAATTAGAACTAAACACAAAGTACAACTGAGGGCTGATGGGAAAGTGATTCGTTTTGCAAGTATTCGGTTATTTCCGACCTGATGTTGTGCCAGAGGAAAAGTTAAGGGATCGCGAAGTTACTACAATTTATCCTCAGGGGAACATGAATGAATCTACCACATATCATAGCAATCCATTTAAAAGTTGTTTGGATATTTCACTAAAAACCAAAAATGTCAACCTCATGGTGTTGCTAGAGGAAAGGTCAGGGGTAAGTATAGTCAATAGGATTAATCCCCATGGGAACCGTGACTTTCTGTACCTAATTTCATGGCCATCCAACAGTTATTGAGATATTTCAATCTGGACCAAAGTGGTGGACTGACTAGTCTAGAGGCATGGCGTTAGCGTGGCTAACAATTCAATTTATTATTTCAATTCCAAAACTTTTCTAGTACAGCCAAGAAAAATCTGTGCATTCCCAGTGCCCCTTGTGCTTGTTGAGAACAAATGAGCCCATGGATGCCAATCTGTCATCAACCGGCCTCCAGTGAAGAAGTAGAAACACAAACTAACTGTAAAGTGGACACATTTGATCATCTACAAATGACCTTGCTTAACAAGCCTGAATGTTGACTTTGAATTATCAGCTTTTGTAAGAGTCACTGATAGCCTCATTTGATCTTTAAAATTCATAACATCTGCCTGATGTATTTTTGTATGTCATGGCCAATTGTTATGTTACGAAAAGAAACCCATTTAGTAGGTCTAAGTCAAAACAAAGGCCCTCTTGTCTTAAAGCCAGGTCTGACTCCTGCCTTTATATTTTTACATAGTTACTGACACAGGGTTCTAGACCTCGTTTCTACTCAAGATCCAACCCTGCTGCCAAAGTTGGAGGCTGATTAGAACAAATATTACGGGTTGCATGTTTGCATGGAGGAATGCTGTAAGAGGAGGCCAGAGATCATGGTATTATTTATGTCAGTACAGCAGTTACCTTGAAACAAGACACTCCACATGACAACCACCTATAAATGTGACCTACAACATTCCACAATATTTAAGAAGGGGGAATATATTTAACATAGGGGCACTGTTTTTTGTTGTTTTCTTGCCGCTGAAGTTTATTGGATGAAAAATATATGCGCCATGGCAGACGGTTGAGTTTCATTGTCTCTGCTTGCCTTTTTCTACTGTGTGACAAACTCGGCACTCTGTCTCTCTAAACAATGAGTACTGACTGACTAAGATGGCAAGCTATTAGATATGATGTCATCCAACGCTCGAGCTTGCTTGGCCTCTTTATGGTTGTGATAAGAGTGGACATGTTCGGAAAAAACATGTGAAACAGGACTCCCAGGAAGAATTACCACAGGAGTGTATGAACGTCAGCTAATAAGCATGCAGTCTCATTAGGTCGAATACAGCCTCAGGTGAGCGTCAAAATTAGGCGTCACAATAATCTCGGCATTAAATCAGTGATTCAATTGTTTAGTGCTTTAGTTGACAAGTTTCAAGCCTGCAGCTTTTATGTTTTTAAAGAGGATTTAATTAAAGTTATGCCATAAACTGTGTTGCAACCCATCCTATATGCTGACTGAAGAGTCAGGGTGGGTAAAACTTCACAAAACCCATGTGGACATGTAGTAAATGCTGAAAATGTGGCTTTCGTAATGTGTTTATATTTCCCTTTGTCCATAAACTCCAGCTGTCATGTTATTGTATTCGAGCACAAATCACTTCATTGTTAATGCTGTGTATTAGCTTCAGTGGCTGAAGTACAAAAGCCCAAAGGCGACACATCTGAGAGAGGCTAGGTCATTGTCAAGATGTGGGTTCAGACTTCTGAGCTAAGAACAAAGGAATTTAACGCTATTTACATCAATAGATAAGCATCAATACAAGTTTATGACTTCACAATTGCATTGGCATGTCTTGTTTTTGGTTTTTCACTGTCATTCACAGCTTAAACCTTGTCTGTAGTCTGCATGTTTCTTTCTATTTAAACAAAGTAAAAAGTAGCTGAGGTGGTATAAATATGCTCATGATTCTTTCAAACGTTTTGTCTTGAGATCTGTGTGTTTATGCTCTGTCTGTCCTGCTTGTGAAAACTTAAAAATAGGGTTTTGGGCCCCTGGACAAATGATTACATTTTGGTGGTGATCCAGGCCTGGCATCCAACATTAAACAATAAAGCTTTAGCCATAACAATAAGACTAATGAAGTGTCTTGATTCTAATGACTTAAGATCTAAGTTTTAGTTCAATTCAATTGATTGTGTGTCCAGTGTTGGGTCTAGAGCTCTCTGGGTGCTGTCAAGTAACTTGTAACTAACAAGCCCCAGGCCAACCATGCCTGACATAACACATGTGAAGTAAGTATTTTCATTTTTCTATCACTTTCATATCAACCATTTTTAAAACTTCAAATAATACATTTTTTTATCACGATCCAGAGCGAAAAACTCAATCTTATCTGTACTGAAACTTGACCAGCAGGCCGATCATGCCTTTGTGATGACATACACCAAGTGGAAAAGTACAGACCCCCTCTAGCTCCCAAGAATATTCTCTCCTCCACCACAGCTATCACTCTCCTTTCATGCGGGCAGCCTCGGTGACATCACCCCTTAAACAAGTCTTCCAAGTCGTATTTACTCACTCTAATAAAATAGAAGATATCTAACAAGGGTGATCACCAACCAGGGCCTATGGTGAGAGAGCATCAGGTTTGTATTATCAGCTTGGGAGGCAATGATATCAGCCATCAGGCCAGAACCAGCTTGTCTTTAACAGCCATCCTCAAAGATGCACATAAAGGAAGATGGCACAAATAAAGAGTTCTCAGATCAAGGCTGAGGTTTCAATTATTTGTAAGGGATGTGGGCAGCACAGTTAAGCGTTACGCACAAGATGTGAATGAGAGCTGTGAGGACGGAGGGAGGGAGGACATCCAGGGTAAACAACATAAGGAAGGTGTTACAGTAGCTTAATCTGACTTGGTCGGCAGAGGTGGGACACCTGGTTCAAATCTAACCTGACAGTGACTCTCTGAGCAAACAACTTTTCAGCCTTTATAAATGTTTACAGGCTAAGTAGAAAACAGGGGGTGTACACAAAAATACTAAAGAATGAGTTTTCTTTTAAAAATTCTTGCTCAATCAAGAGCAAGAATTAAAATGTGCCAGTCAACTTTTAGCAAATCTTACATGATGCTAAGCAATATGTTTGTAGAAACATGAGTGAGGATGCTAAAAGTGCCCTCAGTTACTAGGAAAGATCATATGGATATAATACACCTCTCCATGAATCAGCCCACCCTTTTACTGTACGTTTATTTGTCAGTCGATACGTTTAAAAGAATAGTTTGACATTTTCTTTCCAAGAGTTATATAAGAAGAACAATACTCATGTTTTTGTGTGAAGTACTGAGCTTGGGATAAAAAATTATTAGATAAGCAAATAAGCCAACCAGCACTTGTAAAGCTCATGCAAGGGTTAATTAGTGAGTCAGGCTGGCTGTTTCCTTCCTCCACTCTTTATGCTATGCTAGGCTAACCGCCTCCTGGCTATAGCTGAGAAATTTCCCCAATAACTGTTTATCTCAAAATGTCAAAGTACTCCTGCAACACTACTAGTTAGACCTGACTGGTTAGTAGCTTGAAGAAAGTCTGTGTATTCTTCTGGAGATAAACTGCTATTTACTGTTTTGGTGTACATTTAATGGGTTAAATCTGTTATGGGTATTTTAAATTTGCTTCAAGTTGTATTCTAGGCTAAGTAGTGTATTGCACATTCTCAGTAACAGCTCTCAGTGGGCTGGTTTGCCTTTACACAGCATGACTTGCAAATAGATATGTGTGTGTATTTCTTTCCCTACAAATTATGATCCTAAATTAAAAATAACCCACATTTCCAATTGTTCCAAATTGAAGACAACCACCATTTCGGCTTATGGCAGTGTCATCGTCACACAGTGTAGCCACTGCATGCATACATTGCACACTAGCACAAGCCAGCAATATGAGGAAATGGCATTTTTAAAGTTAACCAAACCCCTTGAACTCCACCCATCCAGCCTTCCGTGAGCACCACCCAGCCTGCGCAGAATTTATCTCTGATTTCAAGCTGAAACACATTAAATCTCTTCCTTAGATGACTTCATCATGAAACCAGAGCTCTTTTAAAAGCATCATCAACCATGTCGACTCTGGGGCTGCCTCTGTCATATAGAGTCCTGCTGAGTGACTGTCGTCCCACTGCTGGCTATTTGTACAGTAACACTGGAGACATTAGGGCACATGAATGAATACATGTGTTAAATGTTTCTGTTTCTAAATGTAATTTTTGGTATTTTGTGAGCACAAATTCCAAAAGTGCTGTGTTTTGCACCTCACTTTCATTACACTGACTGGGTTTTGTTGTAAGTGGCTGAACTGCCTCAGAACCATTAGACCAGGTGCTGGGGTCAAGTCAGAGGGCAGCACAGTGAAGAGTCAGAGTTCCTTTTTTGGGAAAGCTTTCACCAGTGAAAGCAGATTCTCCCCTCTGCTCCCTGCAAATATTTTCTCTGCTGTCTGCTCTCATCAGTAATCCCTGCTCCCCTGACAAACGCACTCCACCCCTGCCATTCCAGTCAGTCAGCCCAACATGTGCTCTGTTGAACCTTAGCCACCACCAAGGAGTGGTAGGGGGTCATCATCTGCCCCCCACACTTGTCATGCCAGCAGCTCTGAGCTTTAAGGAACACAGCGACAGGGCTGCTCTGTTCCATTCAGCTGTAACCTGCGTGACAACTGTTCCTCGCTGATGGGGAAAGAGGAGGCTCAGAGCAGAGGAAAGCGCTCTCAGTCCTGGACAGACAGCACTCACATGAGCTTCTGAAGCGTATTCTCTCCTCAGATGTCATCCTGGATTTAAAAAAACAAACCCTGCTGCCTGTAAAATACTTTTTTTGGTCTTGTAATTTCCACATTGGAGAACACCTCAGGGCTGAATCCTTTCCTCTGCACTTCAAGGTGGAGGTAAGGTAGAGGCAGTGTGGGTGTGTGAGAGTTTGTTTCAGCTGAGGATATTACCTCATAGAGGATAAGCTGTGATTGAAGAGGTCTGACAGAGGTCTCACCCTCTGACTCCATTACTCCTCGCCTCTTATCTGGGCATATTTTCTGTTTGAGTTCAGAGGGGAAGTTTTGACAGCCAGGCGTTACAGCCCCCTCTCTGCTGTGTCGCTCCTGACGGAGAGAGAGGAAGAGAAAGAGAGAGCGAGAGCAGAAAGGTGGTGACTTCATCCCCTGTCTTAACCAACCCTCCTCTTTCCCCCTCCTTTTCCAGTTTTTTTTTTGCGCAGCACACAGGCAGCATGCCAGCAGTTTTCATCTTGCTGCGGTCCCTGGTTATCAGGCTCCTCAGTAGCAGACTGGCAGGCTCAGTGGCACAGTTCCTCAGGAGAAGCCTCTCTACAGGCGCTGCCCACCTTGGCACGGCGCTGCGCCACGTCTGGGACCGTGTTCGATCCCAGGAGTCCAAGGAAGCCATCCTGGGCTGTGTGCTGTGCATTCTCAACATGCACAAGAAGGTGGAGAATTGAGCTCTCCCTCCACTTTCTGTTCAACACTCCACTTGCCTGCTGAACAGAGACTGGACAAACAGAACTGGTGAGTGAGGAGAGTGTACAAAGGAATGTGACAGACTTGTTTTCAATGCTCATTTGGACTTCAGCATATTTTGATTTCTTGCCTGGACAAAAGCAATGTCCGAGAGCATTGTGAGGAAGGTCCAGCCCTTCACCATTGGGACGAGGCTGTCAGTCCCGGCTGTGCCAAAATGCCAGGAGTTTACACAGAGTTATCTGCAGAGCCAGAGTCTGGATAACTGCACTCTACAGCACAACCTGAACTCGCTCTACCTCAGTCGATCCCAGGTCTGTGCACATGGCCCCTGTCTCGTCTCACCCAACGTCAAGCAGGTAGCCCCCGTGAAACACAAACAGGAGGACATGGCAGCTGAGGACCACCTGAACCAGAACGTTGCCTCTCAATCTGCTGTGTCCAGATCCATCAAGAAGATCACAATCTCCGGGAGCAAAAACGGATCAGAGAACAAGGTGTTAGTGACACCAGCACCACTTTCAGTTGCCGGGTCCACGTCTGAAAACAACAATAACAACAACAACATCACCACCAGCACATCAGATCCCCATCTGCCCAGGATTGTGGGTGTGAGCTGTGAGAATAAACCCACTTCTCACTTCAAGGTACAGGATACACTTTACTAATGCAAATATGTACATCTGATAACCACGGAAATAGAAAACATCACATAGAGGTGTGATTTGTTTTTAAATACTATATAATTATATATTACATATTATAATAATGTATAATTAAAAGTATTACAAATATTTTCAAAGATATTTGTAAGATGTTACATAAAGTTTATGTGATAAATACCTTATTTTTAATAGTTTTACTGGTAAAGTTAATTAATCTACAAGCAAATACATTTACCTCCGACTCAGCACGAAAAGTAGACATTTTGTGATTTTTCCACGTAACGTTACAGTGCAAATATATAGCAGTATAGTCTACCTGAAAGACCACAACGGGGTTTCACTCTGTGACACTTAATAATTTCATTATTTGGTATTTTTGCGGTATTGGTTTTAGACCGTATCTATAAGATATTGATTGACAAATGTCCCTACAGTACAGTCTTGTAGTTCTTTCCGAAAATGAATCCCCACTCGATCCAAAATGTTTTTGTCTGTTTGTTTGTCTGTTTGTTTTCCCCTCGTCCTGTCCAGCCTGTTGTAGTTACTCATTTACGGTTTCTTTTCAGCACTACCCGCTGCTTATTTTCTATCTTACTATTTTAGGTTTTACTCAAACAAGACAGCATTGATGAAGTTCAGCCCACGCAGGGACAAACCAGAGTTAAACTAAACGGAGACAAATCCGTCCAACAGGTAAGAGAAGATGCTAGCTAACTGCTAAATTACAACTTTCAGATAGCTAGCTTTAGGAAAAAAAGACTTTCTTTTCATTTCAGAAAATGGGCGTTTCATTTATAAAGCTTATTGGTATCATATTCAGCTTGAAACAGTTTAAAAAAAAATCTATATATTGGGTGTTGTTGTTGATAATGATGCTGTTTTTCCCAACTTTATTGAGACTGTAACTTGTAACTGTAGGAAAACAGTTGCTGTATTGTGACGCAGTGGAGTCTTTATAGGCAGCTGTGGAGTTGATGAATCTCTTGGAGTTTAGGAAGTGAAGTCATGTGCTGTGTTCGCCAAACTTAAACAGTTGATTATATTATACATTTGGAGCAAAGTTACACAGAGGTGGAAAACGAATTATGGGAGCAACGTGTCTTTGAACGCTACATAGCCTGTTGTTTCCTTTTGTTTGGGCTTAAATGTATTACAGATACAGTCTACAGAAGAAAAACAGTATATTGTATATTGTAGGATATTGTTTAAAGTCAATGAGCTGTTGGATTTGGCCTGTTTCTTGTTGAAGTCATCACTGTGTGTTGTGGATGAAGTGCTCTGTTACAGCAGATCCTCACTGGAAAACATGAGGTCAGGGAAGATGTTAACAAAAGAAAAGGCTTGCTGAAGTCCTCATGGAGGCTGGTTATAATAACACATGACACAGCAATGGCCTCATTTCCCCTTTTAGCACACAAACTACTGTACTCATCGGCATCCCCTGTTATTCTCTAACCACAACAATGCTTCGCTTTTCCTCCTCTCATATATTATTTATGCAAATGGAGCAAAAAAGTTATAATTACATGTGAAATGGTTGTGGAGCCTTTACCTGTCCAGGTATGAAAGAGTGAACATGATCTACCAAAGTCCTTTAAAGGTGATATATTTACATGTAAGGCTGACAGTAAAAGACGTCAGACATCCAAGGATCTGTCCGGTCCTGCTTCCTTCATGTGCCCAGATGTTTCCTGACTGGAGAGCAGCAGGAATGCTCGTCCATTAGTGAAGTCCGTGCCAGTCGCATTCATTTCATCTCAAGTAGTGCTGCTGACAGTAGGCTTTTGTTAAGAGGGACCTTGGGGCCAGTCTGACACAAGTTTGTAACGTCTCTGGATGCTAAAGAAAAATAAGGTGTTATTAACATGAAAGGACACTTAAACATCCCCTCATTGCGAGGAGAGCTGTACCATTATCGAAGGAAAGCGTCACCTGGGGCTCAGATTGTATCTGATTAAAAAGGTTAATGTTGCAGTCAAATTTGCCGTCATGTTTTCACAGGTTTCAATGCCTGAATCGCAGAAGAAAGAGCCCCAGAGGAAAGAAAGTAATCCTCACACACAGAATGAAGCGTTGGCAGCTGTTACGTCCCAGAGCGACTGCTTCACTCATCGCAACTCGCTCTTCAACAAGGAAGTACTGCAGGTAAAATGTAGCGTGCATACACAATATCGACAGTTTGTCATGGGCAGTCAGGGGGGTTTGAGCTCCTGCTCGTGAAAAAGCTGCACTTTCCTCCTAGTGTTCCCTCATATAATTGGAAACTAATAAAATGTCTGGGGAGGGTGTGCTTTTTCCACTCCACTCTTCCAGAATATGCAGGTGGAGATGTTTTAAGTCATTTTCAGTCTAAACCACACTAAGTAACGTATCAGGATATCTCATCTCCTCTGATGTAATGAAGCTGGAGTGGGTTAATGTCAAAAGCAACAAGTTACGCTGCTGAGATCAAATCAGAATGGAAGCTGTCTGTGCTGTGACCCTTGGAGGAGAGCTGATTATGTTCTGCTTCTTATTTTGTCCCGAGAACTGTATGAGCTGTGTTCGACTGAGGGAAGAGAGGGAGGGGAAACCGCCACAAGTGAAGCAATTATTTAGGGATGAGATCATTGTTTGGCTCCATCTCTTCACGCCTATGGCCCAGAGAAGCTCAGCCAAGCAGCACAACTGGTTGTGTTATCTCATCGCTGCGTCCACCCCGTCGTACAAGGACATTTTTTTCAGCGAGTTCGGCTGAGGGACATTTTGTCCAGCAGTTGGCTTTGCTGTATACATGCATGTTGGATGTGTCTGCTGAAAGAAACACATGATGTATGTGTGTGTTGAAAACTGCTTTGTAGCATGTCGTTAATGTTAACAAGCTTAGCATCCTCTTTGCTCTTCTTTTGAGCTTGCGTATCTGTTGCTTTTGGAGGAAACAGCCTTTTGTATTTGACTTACTTTATTTGAGAACATACTTTAAATAGCCAGAGGTTTTGTTACCTGGGGACCAGCTTGTTTAAAGGGGTTTGGTTGACTGCTGTCGCAGATGAAAGAGTGTTATTACAGTATTACATCGCTGTGGAAGTGGAAGTGAGCGTTCCAGAGAGAGACTTTTAAAGGCCCCTAATGTTTCAAGCTGGGAGAGCAAAGCGGGTCACCACATGGAGGAGCGTGGCTTCACTGAGGGCCATCTGTGTCAGAGGGCGCTCTGCAAAACATCTCGCCTTTCACCGTCTCATTTTCATCATAGAGAAAGTAGAGAAGCCTCTGCTCCCACAGGCTTTTCAGTGCCAAGTTGAAATACACATTTCATAAAGTGTAAAGATGTGAATGCTCTGTCCTCGTTTTTCAGTTAAATTGCTAAAACTGGGGTCCTTTGAAGCTTGAAGAAATGAAAAGCAGCCTGAAAAAGAGTGGTTTCTGTGTACAGATTATAATCACCAAACATGGAGTTTGTTTTAAAATGTGCTCTGTGTTGACTCCGGTGCTGTTTTCCTGTGTGGCCACAGATTTATAGCAAAATAAAATCAGAAGCAGTGATACCATCTGAGCTGCATGCATTAGCCGTCTATTCTTTGTGGCTAGACTAAGGCCTCACTGTACATTTTGATCAACAGACAATTGTTGTGGAGAGCAGACAGGAAGAAACAAGGGAATCATAGACTTCCTGCATGAGGTCATTACAATGCCATGGGAGCCAGTGTGAGGAGATAGGGGCAGGCCTGTTTTGTCAAGCTCTTTTCCTTCTGTTGAACCCAGAAATACCTCCGCTGCACAGGGGGCCCTGTATAGCTAAAGACCTGCCTCTCTCAGGAGAAGTGACATCACATTTTAATCTGGAACAAAGACTTGTTTAGAGGCCGTGTCATGCCTTGATGTTTTATTGATTCAAAAGCGGGGGTTACTGTAGAGTCTATTATTCAATCCCTGTCACACTAAATTCCTTGGGAAATAATGCTTTGATGTAATGTTATAATGACTTATTTGTGTGCTGAACTGTTATTTGACATTCTGCAGAGAACACAAAAGCAACACTGAAACATTAAGTTCTGCTATTTATCAACTGTATGACTCATTTGGGATCAGTGTGAGAGGTGGAATAACCTGAGTTGATTTATTAATCCATTCAATTATTCTGACTTGGGTGGGTCACTGACTTTCACACTGGGTTCCTTGCAGAAAACAAACATGTACTTTCCAACACTTTCTGACTTTGGCCACCTGTTTGCAGTTCTCACTCCATACATATGTTGCCAGAAAAAGGCAGCCCTGCAAGACAAAGCCTTACGCAGGCTTCGGAGTCCGGGCACTTGCCAAGAGAAACTTCTGCTATGCATAACATGACATTGGAGAACAAAAGGCTGTTCTTGATGCGTCTGATGTGTATTACTCTAAGTGAGTCAGGGTAGAAAATGTGGCCTGCTTGTTCTCCTGATCAGCAGAATAAGACTGTGTTTAGCACTGCGACTTGTTGAGCGTACTGTCACACAGCAGATATTTAACAACCGGTAAGCTGTAGATGAGCCACAGGTGTGAAAACTCTAGCTATAAATCTCATTGAAAACACTGCAAAAGATAATCTGATAGTACTTTTGTCATGTTTTCATGTGTAAAAAATATGTATCTGTTTTTTCACAGCATGATTTGGGGACAATCAGTTATTGTCACAGACTGTAACTTTGAGGTAATGTTCTTCTCATGAGTGTACTTTGCATTTTTGTACATTCTTGGTATCTTAGTAAAATTTATTTAAAGATATACACTACCGTTCAAAAGTTTGGGGTCACATTGAAATGTCCTTATTTTTGAAGGAAAAGCACTGTACTTTTCAATGAAGATGACTTTAAACTAGTCTTAACTTTAAAGAAA
>JAVQJD010038922.1:0-14261 GCA_036023655.1 Nannoperca australis | reverse complement strand
TGGGGCTGCCAAGAGGGGATGGAGGTGTACCTATGGGGGGGTGAAGGAAAGGGGGGGGGGGCAGGGGGGTTAGAGAGAGGGAGCGAGGTTGAGGGGAGAGGAAGAGAGGAGTATGAGTGGATATGAAGAGGAATATGGAGAGGAGAGAAGGGGACGGGATGGAGGAGAGATGGAGACCAGTGGCTGGACATGCATGAGGGTGATGGAGAACATGAGAGGAAGGTGGGCGTAATGGAAAAGCCAGGGGGAGATATTGGAGAGGGGAAAACAGGGAGACAAAGAGGGAGGGAGAAAGAGTTATATATAAGCATTTATCTTCCTAAAAAAAATCGACTTCACATTTTGCTGATTGTTGAAATAAAAAAAATTACGCAGTGTACTCGTTCAATTAAAGTTTAATTATTCAGGTGGAAAGAAATCTGTGAAAAGGCTATCACCGGGACATGATGCCTGACTCACATTCATCTTTCAAGTTCCCCAGGTGAGGAAGCTGCACTCACATACTAATGGCCCGGCCTACAATACACCAGAGAACGCTTGACAGAAGGCACAATGAGCTTGTTTAAATTGAATTAAAACTGCAGGCCTTGCAGCAGTTTCAGGCATAATGATTTTTTTTTTTCAGACACCATATTGTCCCTATTTAAGTTTTCTTTTTCTTTAAATTAGCTGATTTTAAATCATCTGAAATAACCTTAAATAGTAACACTTTATGTTAAGTATCTATTTAATGAACATTTAATATATGGTTTATAACACACTATAATATAGTTGTTAGCAGATGTAAGTGTTTATTTATGTATTGTTCAACAATAACTCTTCCTGTGGGCACTGCTATATAAACACATTGTAATAATATAAAATATGTCTTCATAGAAGACGTTATAATTGTTGACATAGACTGTACATTAATTAACAGTTGAAAATGTCCTTATATCTGCTTGCAACAACATTATAATGTGTTATAAATTATTTATTACGTGTATTTATACTGCTAATAAACGCTAAATAAGGGAACTTAAAGTAAAGTGTCGCCAATTAAATCACGAAATTAAGCAAAGAGCCTGACAACCACAAATTGTTCCATTTGAGTCACTCCAAATATTCAAGGTTGAACAAACTTGCAAAGAAAGTGTCAATTTTCAAACAATAATAACGAAAGACAGTGTTCAAGGTCCCAAACCCAGATTTGCCATTATGCTGCCCAAGGTTAGATGCCAACAAACAAAAAGTTTGCACCATGAAACGGAGTGAGAAATGTTGATTGCCGTCTGGCTCTTTTGGGTGATTTGGCGATGGATTAAGTTCAGAAGTCATCTGTTAATCGCCCCTTCAGTCTCTTTGATTGAGTGAGCCCTCAGGTGAGGCGTAATGCATTTTCAAGGGCAATGATGACAATAATTGGCTACCTTCACTTCACCAAAATGGACAAAGTCCTAAAAAATCTCTCCACTTCAATCTGACAGGCCAGAGCAAATGAAAATAAAGGCTCTGAGGGCTTTCCAGGCAACGAATTAATAACTGTGATATTATGAGGCTGGCTATGGACATGATCTCCTGGCCAAATCATTAAGCTGATCTGTGATCTGTGGCGTGTTCACTCAGAGGACCCTGGGCTGTCCTGCTTACAAGTGTTTCACAGCAGTTTATTTGATTCTGTTAGAAAAGCTCATATTTGAATTTTCAAGGCCCAAGCACTGATTATACAGTCTGTTCCTGCTTGAATCATAAATGCTGCCTTTTTTCATTTCAGGAATTAAACATTGGTCACAATGCTGCACGTCACTAAATCTGAAATGCCATTGAATTGATGAAATTTTGTCTGTTATTTTTCAATTGTTTGCATTGTTGATTTTCTCCCAAAATGCTAAAGAGGTTCGTCAGTATATTTGAAAGAAACATGATCTTTTTATTATCAGTTTTTAGCTGTGAGACTTTCTGATATAAAAAAGAAGTAATGTTAATGCCCTTCCACTGCATTATATGTGTAGCTTATATAATCCTGAGACATTATTAAAAGTATTTTAAATGTGTCTGTGTAGCGTTTGATGAGTGCTTTCTGACATTATTCTTGGTTTTTTTTATCCCCTCCCCCCACACACAATGACACTTCTCTAATATATTCTGTTTTTTTCCCTATTCTATATTTGAGAGTTTTTACTGTGTTCTTTTAAAGATTAGCTGCAAGAGCCCAGCAAATACAAGATTTAAACACTTTAAAACGAACTGGAGATGTGACGAATGTAATGAGGCTGATGATTATGATGATAATAGCAGCAACAGCAACAACAGATGCACCAAAATAAACATCAAGAGCAAGCTAATAATAATAGTAATAATAATAATGATGGTGATGATGTAGGTAAGAGCTGTGAGTGGAAAAATAGGTTATTTAATTGTTTTAAAGTAAAAAATAAAAGTAAAATAGATGTAAAAACGTTTTTTCTACAAATAAGTGAAGGCTCAACCTTTGAGCTTTCATTTAATTTGGCAGGGTGGAATTAAATTGTGGAACAAAGAAACCCTTTTTACTGCGTGATCCCATGTGTTCTCAAAGACTCGAAATTCTAACTTTTGATTGCAGACGTGCTTTTGGTGAAAAATGTAGGGTTTGCGCGAATACCACAGATCATTTACTCAGTTACTCCAACTGTCTGCGTGCAGGGCGATGACTTAAGAGTGAAGAGCACCCAACACCAAACCAAAACCCAGCCTGATCTGAAATGCAGTTTCAGGTAGGAGTGTTTCAGGTGCAGCAGACAAAGGCTATCACCTGACAAACTCCTACAACCCCACAGCTCATGAGAACCCGAGCACCATCTGAGAATGAGACGCACTCGCCCACCACACCATATTTCACCAGGTGTGACTCCTTTTCTCTTCACTTTTCTTCCACTTGGGTGCACACCGTGCTCTTAAATTTCAAGCTCTTTTATTTTGCAGTCAGTGTGTGCTATTGTGTGCAGCACTTCCTCCAGTGAGGCATTCATTTCTATATGAGAGAGCTAGGACGTTCCTGTTGGAGCACACACTATTTTCTTAGTTTGTACTGTTGTGTGCATGGATAATATGTGTGTGTGGGTGTAGGTGTTTTCTTGTGAAAGATGCATCTACAAAATATTCCCACCAACAGGGGTTTTCAGTATTTTCACAGTTTTTGGCAAAGTTTAATCCTGTGTCTATATTTTTTCTAGAACCATTTTAAGGTGCTTAATGGAGAGTTTAGTCTTTCTCAGTGTTTATTTCTCTTTTATGAGGTTCCGCTGGTTGCATTTGCAGATGAGTCTCAGGTCTAAATGTAATTGGCCATAGAGGCTTTATTTCTCCAGCATATGCTCCAAATTTTAAGTCTCACTGTTGTCATTATCCCATAAAGATTATACTTCATGCGTTAACTCAGTCTATTATAGGCCTTACAAAGCATAAGACTCAATTTATAATAAAAGGCTGTGATATCTGCCTTTAATTTTACAGTATACATGTGCTGTGACACAAAGAATTGTGTGGTCATACACTGAGCTTCATTTATTTCTCAATTATTCAGTAAAAACATCCTTTTATCCTTTGTGTTTGTAATTGAGATTGGTATAGGTTGCTTCCATGGATGCCACACCTCATTAAGAATCCAGCCATTTTAATTCATTCCCAAACGAAAAAAAACGTTCCTGTAATGATGTTACCACCGTAACAGCCTGTTATTCTGCTCCTACAAGGACTGACACAGCTGTGGTGGGAGATTTAATATTTCTTATTAGATCCCTTGTTAGGGGTTCACTATGATCCAGTGCTTCGGGTGTCACTTCTCCATCTATCTGGCTCCGTGCAGCGCGTGGCGCGCACTGGAGGCGCGCTCAGAGCCTGTGGAGGTTTGAAACCACCTGCCTGCTCGGACACAGACAGTGACCCCCTCCTGCACACCGATGATGGCCTCTCCACAGGATCCGTCTGTGTCACTCTCAGATTACAGTCAACTGTATTATCTTAACGAAAACACCCAAAGGCCTAAAGGATATCCACCATCAGGACAATTGTCTTGTTTTTTAAACCTCCTCCAATAATATTTTAAGGTTATTTTCTGTTTTTTTTTTCTTTTAATATTCTACTTCTTCATATTTCACATTTGAGTGTTTTGACGGGGTTCGATCAACATGTACGATTTAAACGAACTGGTGATGTGATTAATGTAATGATGGTGATTATGGCGATAATAGCAGCAACGTGGACGTCAAGAATAATAGCCCACTAATAAGAATATTAAAATTGATAATTATGTGTAATAAAAAGTGCTAGAAAAAAAGATATATTAAAAGCAAAGACCGCGCAATAATTGACGACTTTTACACATTTCTTTTTATCTACTATGTGTGATCAACCTTTTTACACCACAACTTTTCTAAATTCTGAAAAAAAACAGATTTCGTCTTCCAACATTGAGTATTTTTCCCCCACTGTGACAGGTTACTGTTCATTTGCTTAATGGTTAAATGTTTCAGGAGTTTGCTTAATGCTCCTCATCGTCAAATGTTCTTTCTTCATTTCACTCTCTCTCTCACCCTCTCTCTCTCTCTGTCACGACAGATGAAAAGGCGCTCTAATTATTCCAGGAGGTTGGGAAATAAATGATTGTCTTTGAAGTAGGCCCGGGCCTTGGACTACATTAGAAGCCAAGCATGTGATTTGCAACTGTTGAAGTAAAACCCTCACTCTGCTGCAGGAAAAAAAACGGGAAATGAGGAGGGTGGATTCTCGGCAAGAGAAAATGGTATCTTTGTTTGCTCCCCTTTGTTTACCAGGGATTCTTTCTCATTTTTCCTCTTTTTTTTCATTTTTACTAATTCATTTCAATGGCTTTCAAACTGGAAAATGGAAATGTTGCTCCTGCCCTCTATTTCGGCGGCAGCGTCCTGGCAACAGAGCAATTTTCTATCATCAGGGATAAACGGCATCGAACAGTACATTCTGATAAAAAAAGAGCCCATGATTGCTGGCCTTCCTGTCTGTCATCTATCGACCAAATCCTCTCCTTCAAGACCGACCACTGTGCTGTCAGACCTAATAATGTCGCGTATTAAGTCGAGAGAAAAAAAATGGGGGGGGGGCATGCACCGGCACTAGTCTTATTTGTCACCAACATAAAATTCAGATCAACTTTTTGGATACAGCTCCTTTGTTAGTGACTTGTGCAGGATCAGAGAGTTAGGCGTGCCCACGAGCCATTTCCTGAAATTACGAAAAACATATATTAGTATGGATGTTCTGGTCTTAACGTGCATGTTAAAACCCGCATGTCTTCATTCTGGGCTATTTCTCAATTCATTGGCTTAATGATAGTGATAATATGACCAGAAATGAAAGGACACCCTCGTGCTGATCAGGATTTGAACGCATATTACTCTTCCGTTTCTTTTCACCATCCCAGAAAACAAACGAGGAAATACAAAAACCACATGCCCGCTGCAGGAAACAAGGCAACGCAATCACTCAGGTGGACCTAAACATACAGCGAGAGAAGGCGACAAGAGAAACAAGCAGTCTTAATTAGGACTCGGGCCCTGAGAGGGACCAGTGCAGCTTCAGCCGTGCCAAATTAAATCCATTAGCCTATGAGAGGCTGAGAGGACTCAGTGGTGCAGGCCTCTGCTTATTTGTGGTCATTTAGCTCCACTACCATCACGCTACGCCGGGTCCATCTGAAGGCCCTCGCCTGCACCTGGGGCCATGCATATGCCAATTTTGCTATTTACTCGAGAGATAATGCAATCCTAATTTATGATGCAAAACTTATTGTAAACAGTCGTCTGCCTGCGAGCGCGTGGTTTTCTTTATGACAAAACCACCCTTTTTTTTTTCTTGGTGTAGTTATACGCTTTTACAAAACACATCAAAGCTTTGCATAAGTGGGTTTGCATTAGCACGCTGTGCGCAATTTATGCCCGTAAAAGCGGCGAGCCACCATTTGGGGGCACGGATGAATTCTAGTGGAGCTTTAAAGGCTGATGGGTGATCATTTTGGGCTGATGTGGGTGCGTGCGTGTGTTTGTGTGAGTGGCGTGCACCCTCTGAAGCTAGTTACAATGAACCACGTTATACTGACAGCTGTGTGTAGTGTGCATCTGCTGCTTCCCCTCGCCACTTCCCGCCCTTCACGCTGCAGAGATGGAGAGCCGTCGACGCCTGGCTGTCTGTGCAGCGCCAGTGGCTTTGAGTTGTGGAGAAGGGAGACATGTTGTTTAAGTGCCTCCCGGTCTCTTTCTTGCAGTGACAAGCCTCGGAGTCCCTAACCGCCCCGGTCCTCGAGCCGCCAAGGAGGTGGCTTTCCATGCGAGCCAGTCAATAGCTGTTAGAGGGACCGACCGCAAACGCCCAGCCACTCGCTAAAATTACGACCCGTGTCCTGCTGGAACTCCGTGTTAGCGCTCAGATATGATTAACACGTGTGGCCAGATAGATAGGAAGAAGGGGGGAAAAAACGTGTGGAGTTAAAACAGCCGGTGACACACAGTCAGAGAGAGAAGGGGACTCTATTTTACGTGTTTTTCAACTGCTCCAGGGGTAGTTTGTGCATAAATCGACCGTGTTGTAAGTGCGTAAAGGACCTTAGCTAAGTGCGTACTGATATTACCAATTTAGGTTAAGGTGCCTATCCCGCCTCGATAATATTCAACTTGACAGTGACTGTTAACCATAAAATAACGCCAGGTAACACATACAAACGCGATGTAAAATATCCTCAGGTTTACCCCGACGCAGACAGCGGATGTCGGGGAAATCCCAGGCCTGGAGTGATTTTAGAGAGTCATTCATCAGCGTGTGTAAGACAGCTGGAAATAAAGACCACTTCTGTTAAACCACCGCGGCCATTGATTGTGCTGAAGGTCAATCATCTTAGGGACAAAGTGATTTCTAGATTCGCAGTTGAACGCTGTTCGTTTTGTGAGTGGCAGTGACATTTTAGACGAAGTGAAATCTTAAAATAATTTCTCTCCAGAACGAGGCTGTGAACTCCTGATCGGGCAGAGCACAACGGGAGGCACGGGGCAGCAGGTGAGGCGTGCGTTTCCAGGAGCACGATACCTAAATGCAAAACACCAAAAAAACACCAAACATTTGGCACAAACGCAACTTGATTTTAAACGAAACACAGTGATAGTTCTTAAATCCTTTCCACTGATAATATCCCCGTACAGGCCGACGCTCTCTTCGTGTGCCTTGGCAATTAGACGCGGTTATCAGCGACACACTACATCCTAAACATTTCAAAAGGCCGAGCATGTCACGTTCCCTCCATTCAAACACATTTGCCTTTTCACCACTTCACTTAATCTGAGTGTGCCTACAATAAAAAATAAAAAAAAGCCTGCGGGACACCAACACTTTGACATTAGTTGTCCCGCAACTTCTTAATCCTGTGGTGGGCACACACACACACACACACACACACACACACACACACACACACAGATGATGCCGCAAACCCTAAAGAATGCAGATGTCTCGTCCGATCGAGCCCGCGGGGAAGCAACTAACGTCGCTGCATCGCATGTATGTCTTTGTAGTAGCACTCAAAGCCGATTAGAAAAGGTAGAGGATCTGGTTTCTCCTCTGCGTGTCCAAGTGGAACGCGGGCAGGGGAATTGGCCACTATGTTAGATCACCGAGGGGTGACCAAGGTGTGCTGACTCCTGCAAAGCATGCACGGCCGCAACACTGTGTGCCTAAAAACGCTGTATTATCAGAGGCAATAAAAATCATTCGTCAACGCCAGTGAACACAAAGGAGCATTCAAAGGGAGCTCTTACCTGCAAGCCCTCCTGACGACAAAGATAGATTTCCTTTTTTTCTTTTTTTTTTTACGAAAACTTTAATTAATCTGAAAGAGTCTGGATAAAACCAATCCGCCTGGACGTGTCGCGGCTCTCCCATCCCTGCCTCTGTGCTCCTCTCCTGGTCCGCTGCTGTAAAATGATTATCCGACTGGGTTGTGCACTTTTAAATCCCACAAAGTAAATAACAACCGTAGCTGACGATAATAGCAAGGTACCAAGTTCTTGTTACAGAAAAGGAGAAAATTGAAACTAAACGCTGCATTTAGACAACCATTTTTGATAAGAGGATAATTGAGGCGACACTGGCGTATAATTAGGGGATAATTTATGCTATATCCACTTTTATTCCACCCTCCCAAAATAAATCCAGTCCATAACCATTACAGGCGAATTGTTCTTAATTTTATAGCTGCAATTTGAGCAAAGTGTGGCCGCTAATCAAATAGGTTTTCGTAGTAACTTGATTGCAACCATAATTATTTTTTCATCGCTTTTTTGGGGGGTGGGGTGGGGGTGGGGGGTAGCTTAATGTTACATTGCGGCAAAAAAATGTTGTAAAAAATGGTGCAAAACACGATTTAAATACCTATTGCATTAATATACGCGGACATTGCATTTTATTCTTATTTGTGAATCGAACATCGCAGCCCGCAGAGGCAAACTGTGTAATTTACATATATTGAGGACCCTATCAGGCCTCATATTACAGCAGGGATAAAAGACACTGTCAGTTTATCTCTGTGTCTACCCTTCTATCTGCAAAATAACCTATTGTACCTCAGGCATATTGTTATTTGATGTGTCACATGTGCTGTATTTTGAATTGTCTGAAGATCCTTAATCATATGGTCAGTAGCCCCAGGAGAAACGAACAGTTATAATATATGTTACTTTCACAGCAGAGGGGGGCTTAAAGAGGGACTGTTCATTAGGCGACATCAAAGCAAATACTGCACAGCAACAAAAAAAAAATATATATAAAAAGTGGTAATCGGTTATTCTTTTTTTTTAAACTGCAAAAAATTTAAAATTTAAAAATTTAAAATCCGTGGAGTTGTACGCATGTTTCCAAGCTAGTCCACCTGTTTCAGGAGTTTCCTTGACATAAAACAGACCACGTCTCTGGTATAAATAGGTAGTGTCTTTAAAACCATCTTTAAGTGTATGTTTAATACAACTGGGATTATTCCACACTCATTTGTAAATGTTTAGACATTTGATTACAAAAAATGTAATCCTTCAAAACGATGATAGATGACTTGTGAAGATGGATATGTTTCCAATATGTGGCTATCTCGTAAATCATCTATTGGTGTTTGGTTTGAAAATCAATTTCGACTTGAATATTAATAAAAACGGATGTTTGTGTGATGCTTTCCTACAAGTGCTTAATTCCTGAGGGGGAGGAGGAGTTCAACGCTGAGAAACAGAGAGGCACGTATAGACTGCTGGCTCGTCGGGCTAAATCAAAGTGCGTCGTGCGTAATTTGGGGGTTTGGGTAAAAAAAAAAAAAATCGACTCGGCAATTCCAAAAGAGCTGGTTTTACGTGTGAAACTTGTCTGTAGGAATTATGCGTCTTTCCCCACTATATATTATTTCCCCCATAGTTGTGGTGGGAGCTGGTAAGGTGGGTTAACTCCAGCTCAAGTCTTCGTGATGACGTTGGGTTGGATGACCAATCGGAAGGCGCTGCCCTTTGGAGACAAACCATTTTACTTGTAGTGTCTGCATCAAGTCTGGAAGCAAGGGCTCAATTTTAACAGAATCCACCTAAAAATCTCTCCCTTAACTTATGCCTACCTTCCGCCACTTTGAGTGAGAATATCACAGGACAAGGGGTTGGGGGGGGGGATAAAGACGCCTCTGGAAAATTCGGGTGTTAATAGGACAATATCTGCTCGCGGTGGAGAGGGGAGAGAGACAACAGCACAGCGAGAGAGAGAAAACCGATTTGGTCTTGAGAGAGAGGGGGGTGAGTGCTCTCAAGGCAGAAAATTCGATGATGACCATGACTACGATGGCTGACGGTCTGGAGGCTCAGGACTCGTCCAAGTCTGCTTTCATGGAGTTTGGGCAGCAGTCGCACTCACAGCAGAGCTCCCCGTCGATGGCCAGCGGCCACTACCCGCTGCACTGTCTCCACTCCGGCTCACACGCTCACCACCAGCACGACAACACCGCGTACACCGGGACCAACACCTACAACAGGTCGTTACCCTACCCCTACGTGAGCCACCCGCACCACAGCCCGTACCTGCCCTCCTATCACAACAACACGGGAGGACAGACAAGGTTAGACGGCGCAGGTAAGAGACCCCGTTTTCACCAGCCGAGTGGAAAATACACCGCGTCACGTCCGTCCCCCCGGCGGCTGACGGCACCATTAGCGCGTACCTTCTTTTAGCATGGGTGGCCCGCGGTGGGGATCGAACCTCTCGCCCCTGTCGGTGTCGCCACTCCAAATTCGGACGAATGGTCTTTTCAAGCGTAGGTGGGCCGATTACACCGACGGAAAACCGTGCGTAAATGGCACCGGATAATTCGACATCCAGCCTTCTGCCTCCTCAGCCCGGTCTTGCTGTCCCGTTTAGCACTCTCCCCTCACTTCCCACAAAACCGGTTTTAATGCCCGGGGTGTGATCGTCACGGCCGCGCGATCCTCACCAACTACTCGTGAAAATTAGGCAGCCCGCACGCCTTGAATGTTGTAATTAGCATTTAATTGACATGTCATTACCAGCAATATCCTAAATATGACAGCGTACGGGGATTGTGGCTGCCACGGCGCTCGAAGGCAATGCGAGGTGTCAGCGTTTATCGGCCTGCGTTTTCATTTTTAGACGGTTTCATTCTTCGCCTCTGCGTTTATCTCCACCTTCCCCCCGGGGATTAATCGCCGCCCGACGCGGTTTTGCATCTCCCCTGCACAGATGTGTAACCAGGCTGCTGGTTTTTTGAAGAATAACGTTGATTGTTTTTGTTGCAGAGCAGCAGAAGACGACGGTGATAGAAAATGGGGAAATTCGTTTTAATGGGAAAGGCAAGAAGATTCGCAAGCCTCGGACAATTTATTCCAGTTTGCAGCTTCAAGCGCTGAACCACCGTTTCCAGCAAACACAGTACCTCGCTTTACCGGAGCGCGCCGAGCTGGCTGCCTCTCTAGGACTGACACAAACCCAGGTATGAGGAGGGATTTACACTCCGGATTTTCACATTAACTCCTGGGAACCATCGTGTATAGAGTTATAATAAAGATTAGAATATTAATGTTGTTATTGGGGTTTGGGTTTTTGATTTGGGGATACTTTTTCTAATATTCCGGCTTTAATAGTTGCACGTTTGCAGGAACCTTCTCACAACAGGCTCTTTATCCGCATGCGATTTACTAATTGCACGCTCCCTTCTCGTCCTCTCCTGCAGGTAAAGATTTGGTTCCAAAATAAGAGGTCAAAGTTCAAGAAGCTGCTGAAGCAAGGCGGCAACCCGCACGAGAGCGACCCTATACCGGGCTCCATGTCCCTCTCTCCGCGCTCCCCGACCATCCCTCCCATATGGGACGTCTCGGCCTCTTCCAAAGGAGTAAACATGCCGGCCAACAGCTACATGCCCGGCTACTCTCACTGGTATTCCTCCCCACATCAAGATTCAATGCAGAGATAGACTGACGCAGGCGAGAAGGTCAGCGAGCTGTCTGGAGGCCTCCGGATCTCCGCCGTGCAGTTTCCAGCGTAGCCTACAATTTGTGTCAGCAGAAGAGACTGGATGCTGCTCCTCTGCTGAAGGATAAAACGCAGCCAAGCCTCGGTGTGAACACACAAACAAGGGAACTAACCTTTTTTTTTTTTTTTTTTTTTTTTAGCGTACATGGCTGTTCAATGGGCTCGCATATTTGTTATGCTTTCATTCATGTCACCACCTGAACGTCAATATACCAAATATTATCAGTGACATTTAAGCCACTTTGGGGGCAAAGACTGCTTACACTCTCCACGCGCCGTGGCGCCCGGAACCTCCAGCCATGGTGGACTCCTGACTGCTGTTTTTGGTTGTTTCTCCAACATGCAAAACCAAGCAAATTGTCTGTCTGTAAAAAAAATAATAATAATCTGCGATTTTAGTTGTACATACACTTTTTATGTTTTGTCAGATTGAGTAAACCGTGACTCAAAACAGATGCCTGCTGTTGCATGATTTAAAACAAACAAACAAATGCATTTGAATCTTAGGCCTTTTTATGCTTCATATTGGGCCAACATCATATTATAACAGGCCTTTCCCCCCCGTCACCCTGGTGTGCGCGAGCTTCTAACAGGCAGGGACATAAGTTAATGACACAGTACTCAGTGAAAAGCCCATTTCAACATTTTAAATAAACCCAAAGCGCTTCCAGGCTGATGAAGAAAGCTGCTGTGTATAGATTTATCAAACGCACTCAACACCGGAGGAAATTAACTTACCCTGCCCCGCTGCTGTCAACATTCACCTCCAAAGACATTTGCTCCAGGTCCAAGCTTATCTTGTCATTTCACCCTCAATTATTAGAAGTATTGACAAAATGTTTTCTCCCTTCTCTCCGTCCTAATGCAGGCCGTTAAATGCCAAGCTCCACGGGATCGATGTTGAACAAAGCAGCCAGCTGCAGTGGCGTTCAATATGAAGGAGATATTTGGGACAATTTGTGGGTTTTTATCCAAGTGAGGCTTTTTTTCCATTCTCATAAATGCAGGCATAATTAGGGTAATTTTTGATGTAGCCCGCTGATTACAGCGTTTTTACCGTCAAAGATAATTACCTGTAATTTTCTACCACTTTTAATACTAAAAGGCATCTTTATTTGGATTTGAGGTAGCACAGATGGAACAAAAGGGGAAATTATTCGGTTATTCATATACAAATTGCCGAGAAGAGTGAGCGCTCGGGATATTATCTAAAATTACAACGCTGAAAAGCTTCATGCAGCTGTCAAGTCGCGGATGTCCCACTGGCGCACATTCAGCCTACCTGGGCCCCCAGACTGGGGCCTATCTGCTCCTGGGCCGTGTGCACCCTGATCTGCAGGCTGCAGGGAGCACGAAGCAGCAGTCGAGTAAACATCAACAAAGCTCATAAATACACAGTTGTGTTATTCAGCTCCGAGAACTGAAACTGACACGTTTCATCGCGATGTACAAATGACAAAAAGGGCTTTGATGAGCTAAATCAGACGTATAGATGTATTAGATAGATAGAAAGATAGATAGATGTATAGATAGATATATGTCTAGATAGATAGGTGGAGAGTGCAGGGGGTGGGGGATGCAGGGAGGGATGTGTCACTTCTTGCTCTGTGAGCTCTATCAGCAGTAGCTGATGCACTACAGCAGGTTTGTCATATAAAAAGCTCCTACAGCAGCTGACAACATTTCACACATTACCCCGTTAACTGTATATCTCAACAGCACCGGAGCAACCTTCCCAAAGACACCCACAGTCCAAATATTCTCACCATCCCAACAAATAATAATACATTAAAAAAAGATTTCAGATTTTAGGAAAACGCGTCCATTTGTCTGCCAGAGTCCCGACTACAGCATTCAGCTCAGACACTGAAGAGTCATTTTCAGCCCAGTGTCACAGCCTCCTCTGTGACCAGGGACAGTCACACAGGACACGGAAATATAAGACTCGTCCTTACCTTTCTCCGCTTCTCTAACACAGACTAACCAAACAGCGCTGCACGGTTTTACTGCTGGTGGGTGAATAAGCAAATCCAGGTGGGAAAGTGTTTGCACACCCCGGTAAGCTCTTATATATTGCCTGCAAAATTAGCTGTTATTACTGTCACTGTTTAGTGATGGCGAGCTTGGGAAAAAAAAAAGCCCTCTGCAATCAAGAACCAAGCGCATCTTTGCAAATTATAGGTAATTGTCAATGTCCAGATTATGATAATGGAGGCCCTAATCCTGGAGAATAATTATTGTGGAGTGTTACAGTTGAAGCTGTCCAGTAAAGCTAACTGTCATTATTTAGACTCGATTTGCAAAACGGGGGGAAACTAGCTGAGTGGAAAATGCTCGGTTGGAAATAAACGGGGGCTCTCGATATAATGGCACCACTAGTGTGTGTGTGTGTGTGTGTAAGAGAGAGGACACATACAGTAGTGGTGTGTGTGTGTGTGTGTGTGTGTGTGTGTGTGTGTGCGATGTGAAAAATCCAAATTTCTCGAGTGACCCGCTCGCATTGTAATTACGCCGTTTAGCCTACAGCAGAAATTAGGCTGCAAACAACAACACGGAGACGAGCATCTTCTGCATTTTGCTCCAGAGAGAGAGAGAGTGTGTGTGTGTGTGTGTGTGTGTGTGTGTGTGTGTGTGTGTGTGTGAATGAGAGAGAGAGAGAGAGAGAGAGAGAGAGAGAGAGAGAGAGTGTGAATCTGTAAGCAGGCACTGATAAA
>JAVQJD010038907.1:0-14754 GCA_036023655.1 Nannoperca australis | reverse complement strand
CACATCAGCCTTTTGTTTTGAAATCTGCCTTTTTCCTCAATAAAGAGTGATCTTTTTTTGGTTCGACACGTCCGCGTCTGAGTCCTACTTAAGTCGGCTACCAAGCCAGCCCTGACAGTGTAGTGTGTAGGACT
Source organism: Nannoperca australis (assembly GCA_036023655.1). Classification (NCBI taxonomy): domain Eukaryota; kingdom Metazoa; phylum Chordata; class Actinopteri; order Centrarchiformes; family Percichthyidae; genus Nannoperca; species Nannoperca australis. The sequence goes on along the minus strand of JAVQJD010038907.1, from coordinate 14,620 downwards.
GTAGTGTGCAGTGTGTAGGACTGTAGTGTGCAGGACTGTAGTGTGCAGGACTGTAGTGTGCAGGACTGCAGTGTGGTCTCTACATGTGGCAGAAGAACTCCGTAGAGGTAGAAATGTTTCCTCTGCAGGTTTCATGTGCAGGGAAGCAGCAGCTGAATGTGTTTAAATACATTTAAAGGAACTCGACGTGATTTAGTCTTTAAGCTTTTTGTACAGTTGAGATCTGAAACATCTCTAATCTATAAAGTATTGTATTGAGTGTGTAAAGCTCTTCAGGTTCCTGCTGATGCTGCATTACAACCCTGAGCAACTCATAAAGGCCTGTCTAAGATAATGACCCCCGCCCCCCTTCAGGGTGTGACTGAATACTTTCCTTCAGTCCCCCGGGGCGTTCTCTCCTCCCTTCATTCAACCATCGTCGTCAAACTGTCAGTCAGACCTTCAAAGCCTCCGTCGCCCTGCAGGTACATGACCGTACCTACAGCATTAAAAACATCAAATGTTCATCTTCAACCTCTTTTAAAAGTCTTTCCACCAAACTCCATTCAATTTCTACCAGATTTTAGCTTCAGCGTGTGTTAAAGCACACGGTGATGATGGGCCGCCCTCTGGTTGCACACCACCTGCAGACGTCCTGCCGCTCACTTCCACCATAAAAGGAAACGTCGAGCTCAAGAGACTCACGACAGTCACGAGGGTCGGAGCTGTGAGGCGTTTAGGTGTTCTGGTGCAGAGCGATCAGGTTCGCTCAGACGTATGAATCTAATCTGCAGCGTGAGGTCCAAAACCATCACGGTTCCATCTGCTGGAACAGACCTGGTCCCAGATCAGCTGCATCACTGCAGACCAGGTCCTAACATGTCTTAATGTTTTATCTGGAAACACCAGACTCTGACAGGTCTGCTACCTGGTTTTAATAATCATCAGAGGTTTGACACACACACACACACACACACACACACACACCCCCCCCCCGACAGCAGATCAGTTTCTCTTCAACTGCTGCCAGGTTTCTGCTCTGTGTTCTTTAACAAACTGGTTTGTGCCGACGAGGACCGGTTCCGCTGCGTCTGACCTGCTGAGTGTTTCTGCACACGCAGCAAAACGTCTGCAAAATCCACCACATGTAGAAAAGAGAGGCTCGATTTTAAAAGGGTGCATCTTTCCACCAGACTCCATTCAGTTTTTACCAAATTGAAGTGAAATCCTCCAACAGGTCTTTTTGCCTCACTGCTAAACACGAGTCCACAGATGCAGGTGTAATCTCACAACACCTGAAGCTAAACCTTTACTGGTGGTCTGGTCTGTTGTAGACCAGCGTCCACAGTTTGTCCCCGCGTGTTTCAACACGACAGCAAAAGGAAAAGTTCAGGAATTCAAACCTGCATCTGGATCTACTTCACAAAGTGAAGGACACTCACGTGTCACGCAGCAGATTATTATTGTTAACAAGAAGTTCATTAAAAGAAAGCTTGTTTTTAGAAATGTGCATCTTTCCACCAAATTCTTGTTAAACTCTGTCAACTGGTTCGTTCTTGTCCTGTGTAAAAGATGTGACATTGTGAATGAATCAGATGTTCCTGGATGTTCCTGGATGTTCCTCCATGTTCCTCCGTGTTCCTCCGTGTTCCTGGATGTTCCTCCATGTTCCTCCATGTTCCTCCATGTTCCTCGCTGAGCACTTGTGAAAGTTGTTATTGTTGCAGTAACAACACACTCTCTTCAGTAATAAAGTAATAATTCACTGATAATCAACATGTGTCTTGATGCACTCAGGTCAGGGTTGGATGAACGTCAGCAGCTCGTCTCCTCTGTGACGGGTGAGACGTCAACATCAAGATTAAAACAAATCTGAGTGTGTGTGTGTGTGTGTGAGAGTGTGTGTGCGAGCAAGCGCGTGTGTGTGTGTGTGTGTGTGAGCAAGCGAGCGTGTGTGTGCGTGCGTGCGTGCGTGCGTGCGTGTGTGCGTGTGCGTGCGTGCGTGCGTGTGTGTGTGCATGTTTGGACCTGACGGTGTTATTGCTGGTATTTCCCAGAGGCCTGTTGGAACAGAGCCTTCAATATGTAAAATATTTTACAAACTCACACACTCACACACTCTTACACACACACACACACTCACACACACTCACACTCACGCACACACACACTCACGCACACACACACTCACACACTCTTACACACACACACACTCACACACTCTTACACACACACACACTCACACACTCTTACACACACACACTCACGAAAAGTTAACCTCAGACAGCAGAAGCACTTCCTGTCTGACGTTACCCAGAGAGCAACAGAGCAACGCAGCAGGAAGCCCCTCAGCCTTTACCGCCCCCCCCCAGACGCCCTGTGATTGGCTGCCGGTCCTCAGATTCACCAGCCAATAGCACGAGGGAGGAGGAGGAGCTGGAGTCTCAGAAAGATGTCCATGAGACATGAATATGTATAAAAATATCAATGAAAGTCACTCTTTTGATGGAGCTAGGCTAGCAGTTTCCCCCTGCTTCCAGTCTTTGTGCTAAGCTAGGCTAACCGCACTCTGTACAGGGTACATGTGATAATCTGTCAACAGGACAGAAACATGATGTGAAACATGAATAAATCTGCAAAAAGAGACGAGAACAAATCTACAAGTCATGTAGACGAACCAGTTTCACCGTCAGACGTCAGTCAACCCCATAATCCCTCCACCCTCCACCCTCCATGTTAGTGAAACCCCCGCGTGTGAAATATGCACCTGTGACACGCGTCAAACAAACCTGCAAAGAGCTGCAACAACAGACCTGTCAGGTGATAATTAACTGTGGAACAATCTCACCTGACCAGGCTGCAGCCGCCGCAGCTAAATGCTAACAGCATGCTAACCTGTAGTGAATAAACTAATGACACAAGTGTTTTCCCCACACCAGGAATCATTCCCAGACCACCTGGGTCTAAACCAGGAACCCAGACCACGGGACCACTTAGGACCACCGTGCACGGACACCAGGTGAATGTTGTTGACTCCTGCATGAAGCTGCACGTCATGTTAGCTCCTACCAGGGTCCACATGGAAACATTCAGCTTTTTCTACAACGGTGCAGTAATGGTCCTGATCCAGGATCCAGGATCCAGGATCCTGGATCTGCTCGCCTTGTTTACACCTTGTTCGGACTCGGTGTAAAGTTTTTCTGCAGGTTGACGAAGGTTAGTTTCTGCAGGTTATTCCTTCAGCAGAGCTCTCAGACTTTGCTGCCCCCCAGTGGTCAGAACGGTGCAGACACCACAGATCCACACAGGACCAGGACCGGAACCAGGACCGGAACCAGGACCAGGACCGGGGCCAGGACCGGGGCCGGGACCAGTCTCACCCCCTGTGCTGCTTACAGGGAGCTAGATGACTACATGAATACATTGTTCAACACTCGTCCAGCCGTTCACACAAACATATTGTTTATAGCAAGAGAACAAACAGGACTCGGTTAATTTTCTGCTTTATTTTCAGATTAAATCAAATATAAAAAGTGAAGCTTCAGGTTTCAAGACGTTATGAAGAGAAGCTGAAGGAGAGCCGTCACCACAGAGACCCCAGGAATCTTATAACACACATTTAAACCAGGAAACACATTTCAAACGTAGGTTTGTGTGTGATGGATGAACACGTGACGACCAGGGATGTTTTGTTCTTCTTACTGCAGAACTGTTTTGATGTACTCGTACTTTACTCGAGTATTTGCATTTGAAGTTACTTTATACTTTATACTTATACATCTCAGAGGCAAATATTGTATTTTTTACTTAAGTTACTAGTCACTCTTAACAAACAAAACATATATAATAATAACAACAACAACAACATCAGAACTGTTTGAGACCCGAAGAGGAAAAACAACACATCAGAGATGAGAGAAAAGTCACCTTTGCTCTTCTTCCCTCACATTTATCTTGTGGCCTCTCTGTGAAACTAGCTTCACCTCGAGCAGCTAAACTTCTGCACATTGTTCTGTTGGCAAATGATTTGAGCACTTTTTCTGTTATTTGTTTCCATTTAAACGAATACACATTAAATTAGTTTTCTTGCACTAGTGAACGTGTGCAGGGGTGTTCATCCCTAACTCGTGATGTCACTCCGTTCAGCCCCAGTTATCCAATCAGAGACGCAGAGATGATGTCATCAGGGCCCTCAGGATCCGCAGCCGGGACCCCGACACCTGAGTTGAGCCAGTGCTGGACGAGAGGAGAGGAACCTGCACGGGGAGGACGGTTCTTTACTTCTAGAAGGATGTTTTCTGATTGTTGTTGAGCCCCAGATAAAAACTCACCATCCTCCTCTGACAGACATGTTGTAAATGTAAGACAGCATGCAGACACTTCACACGACCACTAGAGGTCACTGTCAGATAAACATCGGCCATTTTACTGGTTTTATTCTAAATTATAATTTTAGCAGGTTTTCTAGATGTACACTTCTGACATGTGCTATATAACTACTGTAGGAAACATACTTTAACTTTTACATTTAGTTGTGAGTGTAACGTGTCTGTTCTCACCTGCAGCCTGTTGTTGTTGTTGTTGTTGTTGTTGTTGGGACCTCTGAGCTTGTCTTTGTCTGTCCTGACTTCTCTCCCTCCCCGCTGCTGAGATTGACAACGCCGCCATCTTACAGACACTGATTCTCTCCTTGTTGCCCCCGGCTCCGCTGCCGGTGCTCCTGATTGGCCGGTCGCTGCTGCTGATGACCCTCCCCCCCATGCTATTGGTCCTCGCAGACCTAGAGGAGCCGCCGATCCTTCCTCCAGCTCGGCTGCTAACTCTGTCGCTGCTCTCTGCACTGAGTTTAGACCTGCTCCCAGGGCTGCTAATGCGATTCCCACCAGCTGTGGAACCGCTCAGCCACCCGCCGCTGCCCCCACTGACGCTCGCTCTTCCCCCGGGGCTCGGGGCTCTTTGGCTGCTGGTCGCCCCCCCCCTCGATCGCCCTGAACTCCCCACACTGCTCTTACGTGCGCTAGCTGAGCTGTAAACGGGCTTCCATTCACCACTGCCTGTGCTAGCATATCTGCTGGTCCTGTGGCTCCCAGATGAGCTACTGACCGTGCCGCCTCCACCTGAGCTATTCAACCTACCACCACTACCTACACTGCTGCTGCGCCTCACAACACTACCTGAGCTGAGCCTGCCACCACTACCAGCACTGCTGAGTCCTGGTCCACTACTTGTGTGGCTACTTGGTGGACTGATCATTTGGCCATAATTGGCCCTGATCCTGTCTGCGCTACTGGCTCGACTCACATGTCCAGTACTGCCACCATAAACCCTCCACTCCCCACTCCCCCTGCTGCCAAACCTCCCTGTTCCTGGTGGGCTTGTTGCCAGCGATGAGGCGGTCGGCTGACTTTCTCTGTTCGGTGTGTTGGGTAAGGTCTCACCACCAGGCAAGCTGCTGGTACGTTTACGACTGCCGCTGTAAACCGTCCACTCTCCACTACCTCTGCTACCAAACCTGCTTGTTTCTGGTGGGCTTGTTGTGGGGAACATGGCCACCGATGGGCTTTCTTCTCTCCATGCACTGGGTAAGCTGCTCTTACGTTGAAGACTGCCTCCATAAACCATCCACTCTCCGCTCCCTGTGCTGCCGAATCTCCCTGTTTCTGGTGGGCTTGTTGCAGGGTTTGTGCTCACTAATGGGTCTTCGCTGGGTAAACTAGTGCCACCATCCAGGCTGCTCTTGTGTCCAAGACTGCCACTATAAACCATCCACTCCCCACTTCCTCTACTGCCGAACCTCCCTGTGTTTGGTTGGCTTGTTGTGAGCGTGGCACCTGACATGCTTTCTTGGCTCCCTGTGTTGGGTAAGCTTGTACTTGTACGCACCACACTGCCGCCATAAACCATCCACTCTCCACTGCCATGCCTGAATCTTCCCTCTTCCTCTGCTGCAGTGAATGATTCTGCACCTGACGTGCTAGAAGCCATTCCTCCTGAATTACTAGCCACACCACTAAAACTTGTTGTTCCATCGGCAGGGACACTTCCAAGGTCAGCTGATTTAACCAACACTCTCGCATCTCTTACACTTTTCCGATACAGGCCTCCAAAACCAAGCTGTTCCTCTTTGTCTGCTATGATACTGTGACCGCCGGGACCTCCGAACTCCAGACCTCCAAGACTTCTGCTAAGCTGAAGGCCCATCCCTCGACGGCTTGGTCTAGAAGTGATGTTTCCGTCAGTCAGAGTTCTTCTGCTTCCTTTGTTACCTTCAAATGATCCAAAACATAAACTGTCCCCATCTGTCAATGACCTGCTGACTTTTGTATTTCTGTCCTCTTCTGGCAAAGCTCGATCTTCACTAAACGACCGGCCTTCCTCTTTTGTCAAGAGAATGTATTTCTCGACTGGTCTCACGTATGCATTTGCCTCAGTAAGACTCAGGTATATTACCTCCTCCTCATCATCATCATCATCATCATCATCATCATCATCATCATCATCATCATCATCATCATCTTCTTCTTCACCTTTTGGACCTAGACACACCTTAGTCTCGACTGGACTCAAACATGTGTCATTTGTGCTGAGAAACATTTCTGGGTAATTTGGACTCAGACTTCTATAATGTTTTTCTAGATCAAGTGGGAAAATCATCTGATGCGTCATTAACATCTCTGTCTCAAATGGGCTCAGACACATTTCTGGACTTAAGAATGTGACTTGATTTGTTGGGCTCCCAAATGCAAGATCTTCTCTTGGACTCAGAAGCTCTTCAGGGCCGGAAAAACTCAAAGCTATACCAGAATCTGTTAGACTTGTAGACTTTTTTGACTCTGTGGTACTCAACGATGCAGGGTCCACCTTTACCTCGTTGGTGTCATCAAAACCATTGACTTCTTTCCCTTTGTTCACTTCTAATTCTTCTACTGCTGCTCTCAAAATCTCAGTATTTTCAGTTTTAGTCCCGAGGTTGTCGTTGGTGTCTGGGATACCAGATGAAGCACTCGCAATACCAGACCCTGTATCTGCAGCCTCTATTACTTTGTTTTGTTTGCCATTGGATGTAGAGACCAAACCCTGAGCCTCCTCAGACTTAACAATCTGTGTAACAGCAACTTCATCTGCTTCTGCTGGAGCCTCCAAACTCAAAGACACAACCTGTGCAGGATCCTGGTTCTTAGCCTGAGTGGAGCCCTCAGTCCAGTTCATTTGAGCTGAAATCACAGTTTCCGTCTCTTTCTTCAGCTCTGGAGCAGTTTGTTTGCTGGGATCAGTTGTGGTTACATGTGTTACAAAATGTGGTCCATGTTTTACTTCTGGTTCGGCACAAAGAATGGTTTTAGTGATCTCTGCTTGAATGTTTGTCCCTGTTTTATTAGTCTGTAAACCAGCTCCTGTGGTAGTTTGATTGGGAGTGAAGGTTTCTGGTTCTGCCTGAACAGCAGCACTGTTGGCAGATTGTGTGTCAGGACCCATCGTGGTGATTCCTTGTGCAGTATTGATCTCTGGTTTAGATGCCTTGACATTAGCTCCATTGTCTAAACCTTGGCTGGTCTGAGTGATAACAATAGATGAGTTCTGCAGATCAAGGTTTTCAGCGTGGACTTTATCTTCCACAGGGCTGCTCTGCTTGTTGATCATTGCACTGATGGTTTCAGAGTTTTCTGCTTTGCTGTGGACCCTGATCGACTGGACTATGGTCACTGCCTCCGAGAGTGGGGGATCTATGGGTGTTTGTCTGACAATGCAGATCGGAGTCTGAACCTCCGTCATCCGGAGGTTTCCCCCCCGAACACTGACTGTTTTGTTCGCTGGGATGTTTCTCCTGAAGGCACAGGAGCTGGATGTAGCACAGGAAGATGTGACGTTAGCTGCAGAGTGTGAGGGAAGACTTGAGACCCTGCGAACAACAGGACAAATAAAGACAAGAAGAATGAAAAAACAGAGAGGAAGTTATTGTTCAAGGTACAAATGTATTGAGGTGGATGTCAAGGCTGCATTTATCTGTTGGTTTCCATCATCATCATCATCATCTCGTACCCCTGTGGTCCATCCAGCAGCCTTCTGTAGTTGTGTATCTCGGTCTCCAGTCTGCTCTTGATGTCCAGCAGGTCCTGATGGTCTCCAGCCTGTTGAGCTGTAGCCTGCAGCACTGAGTCCAGGTCTCTGCACAGACTGTCTGCTTTCTGCTGCAGGACCACCAGCTGCTGGAAGAAGGACTCTGTCTGCTCCAGACCAGAGGCCTCCAACACCATGTTCTACACAGACAGACCGGATGTGATGCTGTATGTTAGTGGTATGTTCTTCTTCTGGAAACTAAATCTCCGGCTCTGTATTTAAATATGTGTTTCAACAGGTGCAGTCTGTGCAGCTCTGTTAGTGGCTTTGGTTGGTTTGCAATATACTAAGTAAAGTTTGGAACACACCTGTAACTGAACATCAGGTGAAGGTGTTCATACCGTGTATCTATGTGAGAATATATGAGGGTTGCAGGAGAGCAGCAGGTGTAACATGTTGTTAGCAGGGTTCAAACCTGCGCGGGGAAACCCCATTGGATTTCAAGTCCAACGCCTTAACCACTCGGCCATTATAGCCCACGTGTTGTTGTTTTCAACATCTTGGGACTTGTTTGTCTTGTTTACTCTTCTACAGATGTACCACATGCTAACAACCTAAATCACAAAGATTTTCAGGGAAATTTAAATTAATAAATAAATTCCTTCAACGCTGTGAGCAGGGTTTGAACCTGCGCGGGGAAACCCCATTGGATTTCAAGTCCAACGCCTTAACCACTCGGCCATCACAGCCCATGGGTTGCTGTTTGTTTAGTGAGCAGGAACCAGCAACCCTCTTGGAGTGGAATAGATCATTTTATGTATTGGTAAGGTTCATCAAGGTTTGACTGGAGGCTCACTGTTCAGGGAGGGAGAGGTTTAACAAGTGGTTATTTCTTTAAAGACGTGTCTCGTAGTTTTATCTCACCAGAACCTGCAGGTGTGTCAGCTCTTCTTGCAGACTTGCTGCTGTTCTCCTCAGCTCCTCCAACTCTGCCTGGATGACCTCTGACGTTGCTGGAGGGTCAAAGGTCACCTCCGGGGAAATCAACATGGACACCTGAACACAACACACCTGATAAGATGTTGTTTCTACACATTAGAAATCCACTCAACTGAGAGAATTGTGTTTGCAGAACATTTGAGCGTCCTGGAGATGTTTGTCCACCTGGGTGTTGGACCAGCACTCTTTCTGGTTCTTGTTGAGCAGCATCACACCTGTCTGTCTCAGGTCCTCCAGCTGCTGGATCAGGTCCGATGAGTCGGCAGGCTGCATCTCCATGGTGACACCCCCTGACACCTGGGCCAGGAGACCCTGCATGTCCTTGACAGGTGGACAGGACACATGACGTAGATGCAGTTTGTTCATGTGAATAATTCAGGTGAGTTTTACCTGTTGGTGTTGTGTCTGCAGCTGCATCAGTTGCTGTGTTTGATCATTCAGCAAACCCTGCAGCTCCGGCAGTCTGTGGACCTGCAGCTCCGCCTTCAGCAGCTTCAGGTCACTAAGCTCCGCCTCCACACTGACACAACTTTCACGCTCCTTTTCCCACCTGTCCACACAGCAGGGGATGATGGGATGTGTCTACATGTGCTCTGTATTTGTGTTGAAGGTGTGTGGATCTACCTGACGTTGAGGTCGCAGGCGGTGAGCTCTGCAGTGAGCAGCTGCATCTTCAGCTGAGCCTGAACCGACAGACCTTTGCTGATCTGTCAGTGAGAGGGACAGATATTACCTGGACACTGTTTTTAGGAAAGTTTTATTAGTAACAACAGTTGTGGTCCAACTAGTTGGAAGTTATACTGCTATGAACATGATATGTTGAGCTTGACTTGGGACTTAGTGTAGGACTTGTGGGACTTGCTACTCTTGACTTGGGTGTTGATGTGGGGCTTGCTGTCTTCGGACTTGTTGGTCTTGACTTGGGACTCAAAGTAAATTTTAATGAATAAATAATAATCTTAGTCTCAAGAACTCAATTATATCAGGGCCAGCAGATTCTCAAACATTAGACTGTCATAAATGAACAAACCACATGAGGGCGCTGTGAGCAGGGTTTGAACCTGCGCGGGGACACCCCATTGGATTTCGAGTTCAACGCCTTAACCACTCGGCCATCACAGCCCATGTTGTGTTGTTTTCAACACTATGAACGGGATAACACAACTACACAACATGCTCCATTATAAGAGGGCACTAAACCTGTACATTTTAAAACATTAAACGCTGTGAGCAGGGTTTGAACCTGCGCGGGGACACCCCATTGGATTTCAAGTCCAACGCCTTAACCACTCGGCCATCACAGCCCATGGTCTGGTGTAATCAACATCTTACGAGTTGTTGGTCTTGACTTGGGACTTAGTGTGGGCCTTGTTGGATTTGTGGGACTTGTTACTCTTGCCTTGGGTGTTGATGTGGGGCTTGCTGTTTTTGGACTTGTTGGACTCAACTTCTGACTTGTTAGTCTTTACTTGGGGCATCATTTGGGACTTGCTTGTCCCGTCCTCAGACTTGTTGGTCTTGACTAGGAACTTGACTTTGGAGTTGTTGGTCTTTACTTGGGACTCAATGAATAAATAATAGTCTTTGTCTCAATAACTCCATTATATCAGGGCCAGCAGACAGGCCTGCACATTTTTAAATAGTGGATGGCCATAAATGAACAAACCACATGAGGGCGCTGTGAGCAGGGTTTGAACCTGCGCGGGGAAACCCCATTGGATTTCGAGTCCAACGCCTTAACCACTCGGCCATCACAGCCCACGTTGTGTTGTTCTCAACATCTCACGACTTGTTGGTCTGGACTTGGGACTTAATGACTTAACTTCAGAAGTCACACAACTCCTGTGGGAATGTGATTTTTCATATTTACGTTTGATCGGAAGCTGCGAGAACATCCGGTCATTTTCTGGCTTGTTGACTCTTTTGTGTTTAATCGATCAATACCAGAACGTTCAGGTTTGATCTCTGATGTTTCAGGTGTGAGTCAGACTCGTCTCAACCTGTTAAACAGACGCTCAGCTTCCTGACGAGTCTCGACCGGCCTGGGATGCTGCAGTTAACATCATCATTTTAAGCTCTGAGCTCGTTTTATTGAAGTTAATTGATCTGATTAGATTTCTGTTCATTTGGATTTGATTGCATTGATTAGTTTACTTGTGTGTCTCCAGTGTTGGTGAGCCGTTCTGGTCTTACCTGGTCCTGCAGCAGGGACGCTGTCCTCAGGTGTCCCTCTAGCTCTCTCAGCTCTCTGGGACACTTCCTGTCCAGCTCCTTCTGGATCTGACACTCCAGCCTCTGATTGGCTGCCTCCAGAGACTGGACCTGCATCCACCAATCAGAGGAGACGAGCATTTAATGTTCTGGTCTGTTTTTGTCTTTTCAAACTTCCTTTGTCTGATAAACTCGACCAGCTGTGTCCTCAAAGCCTCAGGTTTTATTGAACTTAGCTCCAGATTATGAAGTTCTGAAGAATTTACCAGGAGGTAAAGGTCTGAAGTTAAAGTTCTAGAGCAGAGGAAAGAAATCTGCAAACAATACGTCAGTGTCATTGACAAACCTGCCATCAAACACTTCCACCGCCTGCAAATATAAATATAAAGACAGTGTGCAGAAGTCCACTGAAGAATCTGCTGCTTTATGATCTCGTGCTCTTTAAACATGAATTACTGATAAATCTGTTTAATGTTGGACTCACAAAACAAACCCTGGGCTCCATCTGGTGTTGTCTCATGTCCTGGTTTCCTGCTACGACATCAAACTATCACATGTTTAACGTTGTCCTGCTCTTTAAACAATCACTAATCATCACTTGTGTATCTCAGTTTAGTTTAGTGTTTATGTGCTGCTGCAGGATTCATGAAGAACAGAAAGCTAACACAAATAAAAACAGGAATCATAAAACACTTTAACATGTGTTTCAGTTCATGCAGAACTCCACTGAATAATCTGCTGCTTTTATGATCTCATGCTCTTTAAACAATAATTACTCTTCAGTTTAATGTTGGAACCATCAAACATTTCGTTTTGATGTTGTCGTGATGTTTCATGCATGTCCTACCTGCTGCAGGTACGAGGCCAGCCTTCTGTTCAGCTGCTGCAGGCACACTTTCTCTGTGGACATGTCTGGAGCCACAGCTGTGCTGTAGTGCACCGAACCTCCAGGTCCACGACCGACACGCCAACCCAGCGCAGCCCGGGTCGCCCTGCAGGCTCGAAGAACCTGCCACGGTGTCATCTCATCACTCACGTCTGGATATCACACTTGGACTCTTGTGACTTCTTCAGAGGTTCCTGTCCTGCCAAAGTATTTCTACATGTAATCCAGGACCTGCATGTGTGTCAGGACCTGATGGAGCTCAGGTAGAATGTGCACCTTTAAATGGGGATGTTCACAGCAGGTCCGGGCAGGACGGCAGCCCTTCCCTTTCAGTCTTTGATTGAGTTCACAACACATGAAATCAATGCGTCAGGTTTTCACTTGTTCTGCAGATGTTCTGGAGCACTGACTTCTGTAACCTGAGGGCCGAATGACAACTGTAGGAGGACAGAGTTCATGTTTCCATGCAGGTCTGAGTCAGTGACTCACCTGCAGTCTGTGTTCAGTGTTCAGTCTGTGTTCAGTCAGTGTTCAGTCTGTGTTCAGTGTTCAGTCAGTGTTCAGTCAGTGTTCAGTCAGTGTTCAGTCTGTGTTCAGTCTGTGTTCAGTCAGTGTTCAGTCTGTGTTCAGTCTGTGTTCAGTCAGTGTTCAGTCAGTGTTCAGTGTGAGAACAGAAATGTTCCTCAGAACAACACTTTGAAACTCTGGACTCAGACGAGACAAATCTAAATTAACTTTAACAATGACTTTATTGTTTATTTATTGTGAGGGTCTAAAACTTCCATGAGTGTGTTCAGGAGGACATTTTATTCTCAGTCCCCCCCCCCCCTGTTTATTGGGGCTACTGCACATGTAAATATATTGGTTGTAAATAGTCTATACTTTATAAATGTAAGATTTGTATCTTGCACTATATTTCATTATTATTATTATTCATTTTATTTTACTCTGTTGTTTTGTTTTATTATTCGTACATGTTGCTGTGAGTAAATATTTATTTATAATACTATTACTACTACTAATAATAATAATATTATTATAATACCCCATGAATGATTGTTTTGATAATCACAAGTTATTTAGGCCCAGGTGTTGTTGCAGTTCCCGCTCTGTCCGGGGGGGTCGCTGGCGGCGCGCGGTCTCATCTGAACTCCACAGATGAAGCAGAAACAGCAGCCAATGAGAGACGAGCAGCCGCTGTCCTGGCGCATGCGCATTAGAAGCATGCTGATGGTGTTGTTGTGTCCGCCGCTGGGTTTTAATGGTTCTTTCTGCGGGTGTTAGTGTTTGAGTGAGTGCCCCACCCCCCTGATGGAGACCCCGAGAGACCTGGTGAGTTCTGAGGCTCGTCTCTCCGGCAGGAACCCGCAGTTCCCTCCTGTGTTGCGGTTGTGATAAGCGGTTCACAGCGGCGTTGAAGGCTGCTTCAGACAGAAAGTCAAGCCAAAACCCCTCTGAGGAATCTGGTACTTTTAACTTCTCTTGGTGTCCGACGAGAATATAAACCTCAGAGAAATTACATATTTCATTTCTAGGTAGGAGCCCATGATATACTTTTATTCGGCACACGCATACTACGCAACATATCTCTTTAATTTGGTGAAAACAGCCTTTTATCATTGCTTCGCCTGTTGTTCTCACACCTGGAGTTCCGTCCAGAACTCCACTGGGCAGTTCTGACATATCACGTTTCCTTTCTGGTTGACAAAGGCACACACCTCGCTGACCACAACTCTAAAGTGTTTACTGAAGACGACGAGACACCGTTTCATTCGGCATATATGTGCAGCCCCAAGCAGGCGGTACTTCAGGAAAAAGCCCCTCTAAAGACTGCGTTGCTGGCTTCTCGCTACATTCACCACAGTGCACAGCGCAGAGCGCGGTGAGGTGGATCATGCGACGTCAACAACAGACTGTGCTGCTGGGGGCGTTTCATGTTCGCCGAATGTAAGTGTGGCGTTATCCGAGTCACACACCGCCCGGGGGGAATCACACGGGCCACATCCCGGCGTCCACGATCAAACACACTTAGGACTGTCAGTTTCCTGGAGGTCATTTGGTGTCTCGTCTTGTAGTGTTGTGTCGCTGGCACAGTCTCTCTGTCTGTCTCTCTCTCTCTCTCTGTCTCTCTCTCTCTCTCTGTCTCTCTCTCTGTCTCTCTCTCTCTCTGTCTCTCTCTCTGTCTCTCTCTGTCTCTCTGTCTCTCTCTCTGTCTCTGTCTCTCTCTCTGTCTCTCTGTCTCTCTCTCTGTCTCTCTCTCTCTCTCTGTCTCTCTGTCTCTCTCTCTCTCTCTGTCTCTCTCTCTGTCTCTCTGTCTCTCTCTCTGTCTCTCTGTCTCTCTCTGTCTCTCTCTCTGTCTCTCTCTGTCTCTGTCTCTCTCTGTCTCTCTCTCTCTCTCTCTCTATCTCTCTCTCTCTCTGTCTCTCTCTCTCTCTCTGTCTCTCTCTCTATCACTATGTCTAAGAAAAAGTAAATATATCTGAATCT
>JAVQJD010038897.1:0-30477 GCA_036023655.1 Nannoperca australis | reverse complement strand
TTTCTACTGTTTATTATTCTTTTTTCAATAACTTTATCGAGCATTGTAACTGTATCAAAAAGCAATTTCCCTTCAGGGATTAATAAAGTATTTCTGATTCTGATTCTGATTCTGATATTTCAATCAGGAGACATTAAGAGTGATCAAATAAATGTATTCACATGGTGCACAATGAAGTGTAGATACGTGAAGAGTGAAGAGGGGTAGTGATGCCATGAGTTATACAGGAATATCTCCCAATGGAGTCTAGACACTGCTGGTGGTAGTGAAGGAATGAAGAGAATTGGCTGATGATCTGAATAGATGTGATTCTGATGGGCTCAGTGAAAGGAACCCTGGGTGCTGGGTGTGATGACAACTGGGGGTGAGTGAGGTGGAGAAATGACAGCTGACAGCAGCAGAGAAAGGAAGAGATTTAACGTTTGGCAGCAGCAATATGATTGGCTCAGGGAGATCAGCAAAATTTGGTTGGATTAACTAAAAGAGTAAACTCCTATAATCAGCTGATGAGAGAGAGAGAGTGCTGCAGAGAGGTAGACCAAATTCCTTGGTTGCCATCAGAAGTAGCAGCGCCTAAAAGAACTCCCTGAATAATGCTGAGGGCATGAGTTGCTTTTGATAAGGACTTGCTTGAACAGACAACTAAACCAAGATTTTAACAAGGTAATGTGTCTAATTTAGAATAATAATAATAACGAATAATATCATAGATTTAAAGGGGTTGAGTGACTTAGGGGATGTTGTGAATTTGCCATATCTAAGGAATCAATAAAAAGCTCATAAAAATACAGAATCAAGCAGATTGTCAATGTAAGGAGAGAAAACACCAGTAAGTAAGAGTAATGTCAGCTTTCTATGCAAAAATGGAAAGAGTGATTGCCCGTCTATGGTCAGGGACAGAAGGAGACACATTATAGATACCTTTTAGATGTATTTAATAGCCAAATATCCTGAGGGGCACAGTAACAGTGTAGCTTAGCTTGATAGCACTAGGGCTAGCCCAGTGACCCATTTGTGTCACATGATCCTCGCCCTGCACATTTCAAGTCTACCTACCATCAGAGAAACTTTTAGTAAATGAAAAGACTACTGTGGACAGTTTTTATATGTATCTACATTAATATGGACATGGCTCCAGAGAAGGTTTAGCTTTGGTCCATTTCTAGCAAAAATGAATAAAAAATGTATCCACAGTGCATCAGTAGGTACTGTGTCTGTTTCTGTACTGGGTTTCATGGCTTAATAATAAACTACTCTATGTCGTCTATAGCCAAGTTATCTTATCTTATCTATCTTATCTATATTCCTTTTCCTCTACCAGGATGTTTTTTGCTGTTCTTCTATCATTAACTGAGTAATTGGAGGAACAAGGAAAAAGAGACAAAAATGTATTATGCTTGCACAATTAAGCAGGAGATCCCACAGCTCTTTTTCTGTCCCTTATGATATTCAATTATGGACTAAAATTGTTTCTGCCACTCACATATTGATTTAATTATCTCATCCACTGTGTTAATTAACAAGGTATGACAGCTGAAGTCAGACATTTCCAGTATAAGTATGTCCCAGTAAGTATAATTACAACAGTGCATAATGCTACAATGGCATATTAAGCAAATAACAATCCACAGTAAACTAATGGAAACAAATAATTTTACATGCCAAAAATATAAACACGTGGAAGAAGCATCATCACAGTACTAAACTGTAGAGAGCACACCGTCATAATAGCCAACTTGAAGAATTTGTCACTACATTGAGCGACTATATAGATCTCAATAGGTGATAATTTCGCACACTGCACTACCCATACTAATCTTCAGGATCATTTTGAAATGTTTACATTTATAAAGCTGCTAAAGAACTTTTTTGACCCCGCAAAATCTCTGAACCTTTCACCTTTCTTTTTCAAACCCTCATCCCGCAACCCACTTCCTATAATCATCTAACGCTTTTCAGGTAAGACGGGACACATTCCAGATGGCACTGACAAGAATCAGCACTTTCTATTGGCTTAAATTAATTGGGGACACTTTTGGTGAAGGCCATCCCTTCCTTTGACAGGCCTTTTGCTGGCTCTTAGGTCTGCTGCTGACATATGCCAACCCACACCACACTACATGATAGGAAAGCTAATGGCCCTGTCATCTTATATGGGGCAGCTGGCGCGAGACATAATGAGGGGGGGGGGGAGGGGCAGGAAGACTGTACTCACATGGTGAGTTTGCACCCATATAGATTTTCAAAGGAGATAGTTAACTCTGGAATGAAGATACTTATTAGTAGCTATAAATAATATACGCAAAGTGTGGTATCATATAATGGTCTCGTCCTACTGCACAGATTTACGATTTGAAGCACATACATTATATTAACATCTAAAAAGAAGGCTTTCATAATTTTAAAACATGGCAGTGCTGTGTGGCTGGGATAGTATGTGCCAATACAGCACTATATTTATATATGAGACACAATCAGTGTGGTGTTCACGTGGTGTAAAGCAGTTGATTTCAGTGGCATCAGCAGTACAGTAATCACTTTACATGAGGACCTGTGTTAGCTAATAAAGCTTTGGTCATGGATGAAGCTGTGTTCTTCCTTTCCAGGTCATGCATCTGTTTAATTACTCTTCTCCTTAACTGTGTGCAGAAGATTTCAATTAACAAACAGAAGGCCACACGTGATACGGACCATCACACAGAGTAAATAGTATACAAATTAGGTAGTAGAGAATATGGGTCCAGCTAACCTTAAAAAGAGGATCTGGTAAATACATTAATTCAATTCAATCACAGGCACTCAATCACATGGAGCCGGTCGAGACCAACTTCCACACACACAAAGACCCAACGTTCCCACCATGAGCAAGCACTAGGCGACAACGGCAAGGAAAAACTCCCTTTTAACTGGTAGAAACCTCGAGCAGAACCAGGCTCTAGGTGGGCGGCCATCTGCCTCGACCGGTTGGGTTGAAAGAAAAGGGGGGGAGGGGGGGGGGCAGGAGAGAGAGACACAATGATGATGATAGATGAAACTTTAAAAACCTTCTACAAGAGCTTACAACACTGAGTTTAATGATTTGTGTAAGAATGATGGGGAGATCCTTTAAATCTTTATTTCTGTCTTACTTTGTCTGTAAAGTAGTATAGTAAACAATTGCCCAAACAAACTTTCCGACGTAGGTTTTTTAATGACATTTTCATCCTGGGATTGGCAAAAAGACCATAATCATTTACAGACGTACATTTACACATAACATACGTTTTTTCATTGTAACAGCCTAATCTTTTTCTATTGTTATTATTGACTGCTGTTAGCTGATTATAGTTTAACGTGTATCAGTGGACATGTGAATGTTTCGCTAAAATAGATTATCCAGTAATCAGAAGTACATTCCCCTTTTGTGCTTGTTCAGTCATCCTTTTTTACTGTCCCCTCTCCGCTCTAAGTGTTAACCTTTTATCTGTATTGTTTTTGTCAAGGTTTTGTTTCATGAAGATGGAAGTGTAAAAGGAATTGCCACCAATGACGTAGGCATCGCCAAGGATGGCTCGCCAAAGGTATTTTGCTGTAAAAAAATTAATTTAACAATACTGCTGAAAATTACAAATAGAAGCCATTCTTTACAATATATTCTTGATTAACTTGGATAAATGAGGCCCTTTTTATAAAAGGACACAAAGGTGAAACAAACAAACGCACATGCTTTAACTCATCGAGCATAAGAAATGTCCTCAGCTGACCTCATTTATCCATCAAGTAGCTTCAAAAAGGATGAGATTGTTCCGTGTTTTGAAAAAAAAAGAATGGTTTATTCATATAACAATATAGTGTACATACAGTATGTTGTAATATGTAACAAAGATATATTGTTAGGGCAATATTATGTGGTCATTATTATGGTTACAGCATTTTTAGCACATCATTTTATTGATTTAAAAAAAATGCATTTTCTTTCTTCGTGTCAAACAAGGCAGGATTTGATGGTTTTGTACTGGAACATTTTTTTTCCTTTCTTTCCAAATGTTGTCCTCTTCATATTTTTCATTTATGAAGTATATTTATGCATCCTGCTACTCTTTCTTCAGGATGTTTTTGAGAGAGGAATGGAGCTTCATGCTAAAGTCACATTGTTTGGAGAAGGCTGTCACGGCCACTTGGCAAAGCAGCTTTACAAGCAATTCAACCTGCGCGAGAACTGTGAACCACAGACCTACGCCATCGGCCTGAAGGAGGTAAATAACACGTACTGTGTGGTCTATATTTGGTCTCCACCTAATCTGGTCTGACTGATTAATTCTAATGAGTAAAGTCCGTCTTGAGGACCTAAAAGTGATTCAAAACTGATTCTGGTGTTGACTTTATTTTAGTCACAGTACAAAAACAAACATGCAACAACTTACTCTTCAGTCATTTTTATCTTTGAAGTTAACCTGTTTTCCCCCTGCTGCCTCTTCTTGCTCCCTGGCCCATACTGTGTTATGCAGATCATTGAACAACCTGATTACATTATATATTTACCAGATATATGTTTAGCTAGAAAAACAAAATCCCATCCGTATTAGAAATTCATGCTCACCCTTTATTTGTAAATCCAACATGGACGGTATCAGTCGGAAAGGAGTATTAATGGAAGGACTCCTCTGCTTGTTGATACTTATATTTTATTTATTATTATTATTATTATTTTAGCTATGGACGATCGATGAAAAGAAGTGGAGACCAGGCAGAGTGGAGCATTCTGTGGGCTGGCCTCTGACCCGGAACACATATGGAGGATCCTTCCTGTATCACCTGAATGAAGGAGAGCCACTTGTGGCGTTGGGCTTTGTGGTGAGTGGCTTTGTTTACATTCTGACAATGATCTAAACATATGTGACCGCTGTAAACCATGCAGGCAGTAAACTCCAGGATACTTCTTGAGCTTCTGAATAAAAAGCCAGGCCATGAGCAGTTTTACATTATGACTGTTTATTATTTATCCTGCTGAGGAAAAATAGGTGAACAAACAATTTTCGCTCACAGAACTGCCGCTCACTGGATTGTTTCTCTTTTTCGGATCATTCTCTGTAAACCCTGGAGATGGTTGTGCGTGAAAATCACAGTAGATCAGCTGTTTCTGAAAGACTCAGACCAGCCCGTCTGGCACTAACAACCATGCCACGTTCAAAGACACTTGGATCACCTTTCTTCCACATTCTGATGCTCGGTTTGAACTTCAGCAGATCCTCTTCACCATGTGTACATGCCTAAAAGCACTGAGTTGCAGCCATGTGATTAGCTCATTTTAAATTTGCGTCACAAGCAGTTGAACAGGTGGCCGGTGAGTGTATACCTCTGCCATGCTGCACACAGTTCTGTCAGACTGGAAGGGGGGACATTGATCAAATGCTTTTTCTACTGATCACTAATTTAGTTCAGCTCGGATGTTTTAGCACTGAACAACACGACAGTCAGATTTGATTCAAAGCTACTCCAGTTTTGTCCCGATTGTGTTCTTGAGTTGTTGTGCTACAAACCTCAGCTTCTGTATGTTGTAGTATTCTCTATATCTTGTCTGTCCTCACCAGTCTCCCAGTTCCTGCCACTAAAAAGCATCCCCACAGCACAATGCTGCTACCGCTATTTTACCAAACATGTTATTACACACACATGTTAATGAACACTGTCGCCAGATTAAAATAAAGACTCAGGTATACTGCAAAGAGACATTTAATATAACAGGTTTATTTATATGTTGAAGTTTACGTGCTTTCTTAGATTTTTAGGTCATCACAAGGTAACCTAAGGGGACGACGGAGGTCCTTTACGAGATTTGCTTTGTGAAATTTGATAGCTAAAAGACGACATATTTAGACATTAAAGATTCTAAAAGCTTGCCTTTTAGTTTCAGTGCCAACGGTCTGAATTTAAATAAGGTCTTTCTATATTGTTAGCTTAGTTTTAATATTGTCTAGACTGACAAAAATTCAACAATAACAAATCTGGGGAAATAAATTAGATTTGAATTATTTTCTCAGGAACAGTAGCTTTAGAAAACAATTAAACACCCTGCCTTCTTCCACTTTGTGTTTGTCTACAATCACTCCAGTTCAACTGGCAATCTATTTCCCACTGCAGGTTGGTCTAGACTACAGTAACCCTTACCTGAGCCCCTTCAGGGAGTTCCAGCGCTGGAAACATCATCCCTCCGTAGCTCCCACACTGGAGGGAGGACACAGGATTGCATATGGAGCTAGGGCACTGAACGAGGGAGGATTACAGGTATGTCTACATTACATATTATTGTTATCAATAAGAATACTTGCCTGTTGTCAAATTGCTGATTTCACAAAATAAAAAAATGAGCAGTGAAACGAGCCAGGCGTTTGCTACGTCATATTAAACTAATGGAACCCTAAAACCCACCTAATCTAAATGTCGTGTACATACAGTATGTTGTAATATGTAACAAAGATATATTGTTAGGGCAATATTATGTGGTCATTATTATGGCTACAGCATTTTTAGCACATCATTTTATAGATTTTTAGAAAATGCATTTTCTTCTCCTTTGTGTCTAACAAGTTCGTGTGAGTGCAGCTGTGTTTCTGGGGAGACAGAAATAAATAATTACCAAAATTATAAATATAGAATCTAATTTACAGATAAATCCACAGTGTTACAGCTGAACGACAACAGAAAGAAGCTACTAATTAAATGTTTGTGGAAATGTTTTCGTTGACACATTACTGTGTGTTTGGTCTTTTTATTTTATACATCAATGCATTTGTGAGTGTTTTAATGATTAGTTTGATTTCTCTATCTGTTATTATTATTATTGTATTTTAATAGTGAAACTTCCTGTGATCTGTCAGATATGCAGTGTCACTCTTACTGGGCAAAGATCACAGATTAGAATATGATTACAAATATTATTTAAATTTAAAATATTTTCTCCACTAACAACACACATCACAGTCAGGCAAAAGTTTCAGATATAAAAAGATTTTTACGTTACAATAATGAAGTGTCATTATTTAAAAAAGTGACAAAGAAAATGGCTGAAGGAAAAATAGGAAGCCACTTAAAATGTTTCAGTGTGAAAGTAAGTTATTGCAGTATGCTGTTCCATTGTTTTAATAATAACATGTATTCACTAAGCTGAAATAATTTGACATGTAAATATGTATTTGTAAATACAATAAATATTACAAGTTAGCACAGCTGCTCATTCACAAAGCTTTTCCAGTGGAGCTTTTCCAGACGTGACCAACTGGGAGGAGACCCTGTAGCAGACCCAAAACACGTTTTAGGTATTCTATACCCCACCTTACCTGAGGCCACCTCAGGATACTTCAGGACATGGTTTGGGAGAAGGGTGTCTGGGCTACCTTGCTCAACCTGCCGCCTCGACTTGGAAAGGTGGCAAGAAATAAATAAAGACTCACTTTCTTCTCCTAACTCATGAGCCATGGACATTTAATCCAAGAAAATACCAGCTGGTTGCTAATTAACACAACCACATGTATTTCATTTAAAGCTGTTTGCGTGTATAATATGCATTCTGATTTTATATGTGATAATTGCTTTGTGGATGATTAATATTCAGTAGAGTATGAACATACTGGCGGTGTATTTGCTCAGGATAACATCACATTGAACAGCGACCAAATTCTCCAAATCCAGTTAGAGGTTTACGGTCTCAAAAATGGAACGCAAGAAAGTTAAGTGGGCATAAACTCCTGTTCCTCCGCAGTCCGTCCCAAAGCTGACTTTCCCTGGGGGGCTGCTGGTGGGTTGCAGTCCCGGTTTCATGAACGTCCCAAAGATCAAAGGCACCCACACAGCTATGAAGAGTGGCATGCTGGCTGCTGAGGCCATTTTCCCCAAAGTCACAGCAGAGAGCCTGGAATCAGAGACGACAGGTACAGAGTTGATTAAGATCCATTAATAACCACGCTAGTAGCACCAGTAGCTGTTTGTATTTCATTCCAGTCTCTCCATGACAGCTCGTTTAACGCTTAGTTCAATTCAGAAGCCACGCTTCACAGGGTGTAGGCGAAATAATGTTGACACCTGGGAAAAATAAATAATTTTAACTCTGAAGTTGCATAATGACAAACACTGCAACAAGGCTAGGCCATATCTGATTGTTGAATGTAGGTAGAAACATTTATCAGGTATAAAAGCTCAGGCAATAAACTCAACCTGAGACAACTTAACCAGAGGCCCAAGTGGGACAAAATCTTGCAGGTGTATCAGTCAAGATACTGCAATGTCAATAAAAACGTCAGTCTCAAGAATCACGACAAACTTTCCGGACGGAGAGGCTGCGTTGTGAAAGAGCAAACGCAGGTTGAAGCTAAACAATAGGGACATGGTATAAGGTCTCTGGTATCGACAAATGTTTGAGTTGGCAACAGACTATGATCTATCTTTTGTTGCAGTGTGGTGATTTAAAATGTGTCTTCATGAAGTGTTTACATCAGTTTGGCAATTATCTATCATCACAACATAATGAGAATGAACTTTAAAATACAGATTGTCTGGAAAATGGTTAGTTAATCCAAAGTATTAGTAACAGCAGAGTGTTTTACCAGATACCGTGTCCTAGTTGATAAGGGAAGTCCACAGACTTGACTGAAATGTTTTTTTATTGGGATTATTTCTTCATATTGAAAATGTGTTGAAATACAGTCGAACCTTTGTTCAGCGCGGTCAGAATCAAACAAGGTTTGTGCTACAAATGTGCAGAAAAGTGAGCGTGACAACAGCACATAAAATAAAATAAAACAAATGTAATCCTCCCAGGACTCCATATACCGGAGTACGCTGAGAGCTTGAAGAATTCCTGGGTGTGGAAAGAGCTGAATTCAGTGAGAAACATCAGGCCGTCCTTCCACAACTACTTTGGCCTGTACGGTGGCATGATCTACACTGGGGTTTTCTACTGGATCTTCAGAGGGAAAGAGCCGTGGACGCTCAAACACTGTGGTGAGTATCTGGGAGCAGAGTTACAGCTTGGTGCTAACTGGAACATTTGTTTAGTGTTTTTGTAATGCATTTAGCGGATCTTTCTGTAGCACCAAAGCCATGAGTTTAACAGCAGGAAACAAGGAAGATCACAGACAAAAAGAATAATCGTGTTACTAGAAAGATCGTTACTGTGGTGAACAAAGAAGCTGCTGAATGAATGTGTACAGAATGTTAAATACACAGTGGAGTCTTTCAGTGTGATACCTTGAGCTGCTGCGGGTGAGCTGCACAGCACACTGCCAGTGTGGTGAAATCACCATTTCATAACCGTCTGTGCTCGACCCTTCTCAGGCCTTGATGCAAACCAGCTGAAACCGGCTAAAGATTGTACACCGATTGAATATCCCAAACCCGACGGCAAGTTAAGCTTCGACCTGCTCTCCTCTGTGGCCCTGAGTGGCACCAACCATGAGGGGGACCAGCCCCCCCATCTGACCCTAAAGGACGACAGCGTCCCGGTCGCCAGGAACCTGGGCATATACGATGGGCCTGAGCAACGCTTCTGCCCCGCAGGTAACACCGCCATGATCACGGATCATCTTTAACACATACTGTAGGGAGAAAGAAATGATCTGTTTGGTTGCATATGGTCTCACACCAATATCTAAGTTACAAGTGAGCCAGGACTGTCCAACATATCAAGCGTCATTGACTATCTTTGTTTTGTTTTTTCTTTTGTCGGTGCAAAACAAGCAATATGAATTATGTCAACTTAATATTGCTTTCATAGGGCTGCAGTTAACGTCTGCAACTTTTCATTGCCAATCATTTTTCCAATGAATCATTAATCAAAATGCTGATTACAATTTTCCAGAGATCAAGCTCAAATCTTCCTATAGCTTCTTCTGTCTAAATTTAAAGTCCAAAAGTAATTAACTACGATAAAAAATATTGAAGCACATTTGGGAAGCTGGAACCAGCGAGCGTTTGGTATTTCTGCCTGATCAGTGACTTAATTGATTAATCATCAACTTTGTTGTCAGTTCCATTTCTGCTGGCCCACTAATGATGAATTATTTCACCACTACATTTAAGAACAGATGAAATAACCCTGTTCTCTGAGGGTTCAGTGTGTTACTCTTCGACTTTCAAACATTACTACTGGCTGTCAGATGTCAACACATTCAAACTTATGCATTGAGATAAATAAATGGTCCAGGTTGTGTTCTCGGTCCAAGAAAAAAAAGCAACAACATATTTTTGTTTTTTGCAAGAACCAACTAACATGAGAGGCTTGACAAAATGCTCCAGGACCATGTGGATTGATCTATGAATTGTATTAGTTGTGGTGCTATAGTGCACACAAGGTCTCCAGATGATAAATACAAAGAAACGTGTACACCTGAGACGTGAAAGTACTGCCACAACCTTTGTATAAATCAAACATGTTTCAAGTCAACAATAGATGGGTTTTTTTTACCGATACCATCAGACTTGGAGTGTGTGGATTAAGCCGGGCAGACTTTGTACTCTCACGTTATTGGTTTTGTTGATGTCCTTTCCAGTCCAGCAGTTGTGATTGAAAAGCTACACTCTATTGTTCATCTCAGAAACTGGCCGCCTTTGAAGTCTCTGGAAACTTTGAAACTTCATGACATTTCCATCGTGGGCATTTGAGAGGCCAAATGCAGCGAGACTGCTGTTGTCTTTGTGGCCCGGCGAGATGAGCGCACGACAAAGAGTGGGGCAGGCAGGATCGCAATTACTGTAGAAACGTCATGCACACTGCAGCTTTGGGTTCGCAAGGTGAATCGTTTTTATAATTGGTTATGGGCTTAACATTGTTGGCTGGCAGAAATGTGTAAATGTTTAGTGGCAAAAAAGCAGCAGACACGTGACGGCCACAGCTAAAGTCTGGAGGACATAACTAACTCCTTTGAGAGCTTAGACGATAAGTTGACCTTAACCAGTCATTTATAGTCACATATAAGACTTCAATAGTTTGCTGTGGCGTCTCGCACAATACCACTGTTTTACTTTTTAATCACTTCTGTACAACATGAAATATGTCCACAAGAACCTGTTACATGTGGAAAGTGCTATTGGTAACGCTTTGCTATTTTTTGCTTTGAATGATCAGTCTAAACAGCCAGTGTCAGTTTCCAATCAATCAATGGCTGATTCTAACAGCAGGATTTTCTAAAGCCTTTCACAGTCAACCCCTCCATCTTTCATGTAAAAATGCTGCTGCAGTGAATTACACATTGAAATGAATAAAATTAACAGTCAATCATTTTGAAGTGGGGCAGTCATTTAATCCATAATTTAGAAAATGGCTCAGGTGGGCCAACTTTGCACGTGGAGTTTACTCACCACGTTTTATGTCAAGTTGTATTGCTGTTGTTTCTCTTTGATAACTTTTGTTACAGAACTGGCAAGTAGTGCAAAAACAAACCCCACAGAAAGAATGCTGCACGATCCTTTGTTCAGTAAAATAGACGAGATATTTGCCTGTGAGCCTCCTGATTTCAAAAGGTCCACCATTATAGACGGTAATCTGGTTCATCATTGTATGTATCTTACTAAGTAGAAAACATATTCCTTCAGTGGCTGAAGAGCTTTTCACCAAGCGGAAATTAAGTGTATACAAATATACATCATGAAGTGTCTAGACAAATTAGCCACCAACTCACTGATGGAACACAAAAGTGAAAGGAAATATTATATTTCCTTTTCTCTCCTCCAACCCTCCCAGGTGTGTACGAGTACGTCCCACTGGAAACTGGAGATGGGATGAGACTGCAGATAAACGCTCAGAACTGTGTCCACTGTAAGACCTGTGATATCAAAGACCCGAGCCAAAACATCAACTGGGTTGTGCCTGAAGGAGGTGGAGGACCAGCCTACAATGGAATGTGATGACTTTGTCTAGAAACAGAACTGTTAAGTATCATGCTTTCAGGGTGAAACCCATGCAAATACAGGACCATATCGCACTGAAGTTAAAAGCAGAAGTCACCTCTGCCATAGTCAACAAAATGCGCATTTAAAATAGTTTAAAAATAAAGTGGCTTTTATTTGTTTTAAAGTACATTACCAGCTGTAATAGCTAATATATTCCCTACAAAATATTGTGCAGTTGAATAAGCAAACAAGCCGTTCTCCAATGATGGTTTATTTCAGCATTATTGCAGGTATATTCTGACAGTATTGTACATATTGGATAATACCACAGTAATGAATAAAGAACATTTGACTGTCACCCTTTGTTTTATTGACCACTGTAAAAAAAAAAATAAAAAAAATAAACTAAACAGATGTACTGAATGTGGCCGAGGGCACTGCATCAAAATCTCTACCATGAAACAATACGACAGACACAACTCTGCTTTGCTGAACTACTTCCAAACCCCAGAACTAAACCAGTGTTAGGCGTTAACCCGGTTTTTCAGAGCAGTGGAGTTAGCCATGCATTAGACTAACACTTAAACTATTAAATTACATTAAAGACACTTGTCAGAATTAAGACAGGTCAAAGCTTACAACAGTTATTCCCTTGTAAGAATACAGACGGTGAGAAATGTGTCCGCTGGAAAACATGAAAGGACGTGCCAACTGAAAACATTTTCACTTGGTTACAGACTCCTTATGAGTCAGTGCAGCTCCCCACGTAGAGATGACTTCAAAATATGGTAACAAGTTGCATAATTTGGTGAAATGTTCATGCAAACATTTTGGCATAGATTTTCTTTTCTTTCTCCTTCTCCTCCTGGATTTTAAGCTGCACTCTCTTCATCTCGTTGCTGATGGCTGTCAAAGGTAAACAGAAAATTAGCTCAGCAACTGAATCACATTATGTCCAATAGTTGTACTGTATACTGTTTCACATTCAGTGCTGGTATTTCAAACATTGGTGTTGATGCCCAAATGTCCACATTTTTGTATGTATTTCTGCACAGCGTCAGTTTCACTTTAAAGACACGCCTGCTCCTGAAGGCACAGGAAGAGCATGAAGCACACTGATGGCTCTTATCTCTTAGCCAGCAGCCAATAAACTGCAGCTTAAAATATCAAAAGGGCAAATGCAACACTGTCAAAAAGCAGAGCTGAGTTCCAGATTTACATGGAGCCCAATCCCACCCAGTACACTGGAACTTCTACGGGTGTACTGCTTCCAATTTTGACCCTAAACGTCCAGTGACTCAGTAGCTAACAGTATGACCATACTGAACATGAACACCCCCTCACGGTCATGTTAACTTCAGTTCCTCAGAAGCTGCTACACAACTATTTATGGAGGCTTTGTATCTGCTACTGGCACATGGTTCTTTAAGAAGGACGTCTCGGCAAGTACTTTGATCCGTATAAATTAGCCATCTTTGAAAGGCACTTTTGTTTCCTGAAATACTTAGTTTTATGCATTGGGCTGCTTTGTTTTTTGGTCCCTTGCGTCAGATTTCACCCACTGCTGGCCAGAGTGCAAACGTAACTCCACTGGCCAAATGGATTGTGAATGTTCACATTTTTACCAGCCATTCAATAGATTACCGTTGTTTTTTGTTTTTGGCTGGTGAGCCAAGCAAATCTACCAGCATATTTTAACAGAATTTGACTGGTGCTAATCACTCATTGGTGCCTTGCTGCAGAGGGAATTTTAGCAGCACAGCCATGTTGTCTGCCTTCAGCTGGTTAAGTGCTTTTGTTGGCTACAAACTCGTCGTAGTTAATGGAGTTAATGTGGCTGACCTGGCATTAAATACCAACCTTTAAGACCTCTTAAACCATTTATTGATTGATAGATAGATAGATAGATAGATAATGTTAGGATGTAAATGAGTGGTCTATCACCACACTCTAAAGTTTCAGGTCAGATTGCAGAATATGAACTTTGGCTACACTTGTCTCCCTGTAGCTCAACCCTAGTAACCAAGTGAGAACAAGGGTCCTCAAACTAAATTGATTCAGCGTTACAGTCCTGCAATTGACCTTTCATGAATAACTTAACTAATTGTTACTCTGTTCCCCCCATGAAGTCCAATTAGGCACAACAAGAAACATTTCCTGCAGCCCTGGACTATTGTTCTTCATGAGCTTGCATGCCCATTTTGAATCATACACATTAATATGCATGAAATGTTAATAAATAAACAAAATATGCAAATGTGGGAGATGAATGAAAACATTTGCTGAACAAACAATGTCCAAAACTAATTCCCCACCTTTGTCTTCTGGAGCTATTTCCTGAGCTTTCTTCAGATCAATCTGAAAGAGAGAAAACTATTTAGTAAGTTCTCCAGAAACTGAACATCTCCAAAATCGATGCACCTGTAACACGTAACTACAACACACATTTCTTCTACATACAAAAGTCAGGAGAGTCCTGTGCTGCTAATGCTGTATAAAACCAAAAGATGGCCCATAGACAGAAAATACATGTACATTTTGATGTGTACAGTATCGCATACAAAAGGCTTTGATGTTTTAATTTATAAACTACTACTTTAAAGAGAGGTGCTTGTGAGAATGTTACCATGGCTTTGCTGTTTTCCTTTAACCCCTGCCAGGCCTGGGCCCTCCGGAAAAGTGCCTTAGTGTTTGCTTGGTTCAGCTCTAGAGCCTGTAAGACAACAGAAATACACAGCAGAAATTAAATTCCATCCTCCTTGAATGTTTTATTCAAGTTGTCAATATTATTTGTGGAATTTATAATTTTTTAAAGGCCCATTATATTTCCCCTAAAACTTATTAGGTTGGATGGGTCTGACCAAGAGTATATTTAAGTGCATTTTCACAATCATATTCCTGGGAAGTTGACTTGATCCTGCCACGAATAAAATTACACCCACTTTAAAAGACACTGAATATAAGTCCAAGAAATATTGTATAGTGTATTTACCTATATGCATTTATGTGGTGTCGGAATAATCTAAAGAATTAGTTCCTGACTGGGAAAATGAACAGTCGTAACGACTCGGAAAGTCTGCGGACATTTTGGTTCTCAAGTTGCAGAAAGTGGACGTCATATATGCAGAAACACGGCGGCGGAAAGTCAATGTTTGGTTGGTGCTAAGAAACGTTTTATTCATTCACATATTGCATACAAATGTTTTGCTCACGTGTAATTTGTAACATGGTGTTAGTTGCTGTCAACGTAGAATGACCTACATTAGTTAGAAAGGGTATTTTTATTGGCATTACCAATGATAGAAAATCAGGTGAAGCAATATTTCGGTGGTTTAAGGGAACGTAACAGAGAACAGAGTTTAAATTCTTAGCACCGGCTGCCTACGTGGAAAAGGAGCATGAGTATTGCCAACTGTACCTCATTGCAGCTGTCCAGCGCGTCCTGCCACAGCTGCATCTTCAGCTTGCATGCTGCTGTGTTGAGGAAGCAGCTGAGGGCTGTGGGCTCCAGCTTCTGCTGCGCCTCCTCCTCCAGCTGCTCTCCACTCACCTCCAAGTACCTGGCACAAGTCAAAATGCCGCTTGTCGTTAGTTGGAGAATTGGACGCTTGTTATTGGACGCACGTCTGAGCTGAATCACAGGTGATGATTTTGCTCACCAAAGTAAAAGATGCTATTGTGCCTGATTTGCAATCCATCGGCCTGCTGCTGCCTCAGATTCCTTTCAAATGTGGTGAACACGATTGTGTCTAAGTGTAAAGTGAAGGTCATCTGCAACACTCATTGGTTAAACTGTATATAGTAAACAATAGCCGCTTATTTATTACACCACGGTGATGTTTCCAGCACAACTGCTCTTTATTAGACTGTATATAACCAGCAGTAACAAATGGGCTTGAGGCTGATTTCCACATACAGGCTGTTTATTTTTAGCCAGGTTCTTTTTGAGCAGTAAATCTCCATAAATTGCCCCGGTATCAACGTTTTGAAGTTTGCCTGAACATGAGGTTCCTACGCCCCAGCAGACATCACATGGCCTTTAGCACGTGAGCTGAAAAGTTGATTTCAGATTCTGGGTGTAATGTTGATTACATGTATGTAGATTATCTGAGGTCCTTTATTTCATTTGGATGGTTGCTTTGACAATGTGCTTCTCACATTCTCACTAATTCATTTGATTTTACTATTAAATAAATGCTGTGACTGAAAGTACCCCCCCCACACACACACACACTATATTACCTGAGGGCTTTGCTATATTTGTTTACTGCAGCTTTCCATTCTTGGTTCTTAAAAAGACTGTTTCCAACATTCTTCAAATCCTCAGCAACAGACAGAACGTTGTCAACCTGAAAGAAAATACATACGTCATGAAAATGACAGCGAAGACTTCAATTCCATTTCCTTTCTGTTGAAACATTTCGTCTGCATGAAAGATTTTGGTCATCATTTCTATTAGTGACAATAACGCTGTGCTCAGAGTTCCGGCTGAGATCTGCTAAAACAAAGTCCAAATATTGCCTAAAGTCCACTGGGCAAGAATCTCAATGGTTCAGACATGTTGTAAACTTACAGTTTAGGCAGACTATCTAAAACACTTTATCTTGAGCTTAGATTGAAAGTGAGAACACTCAAATCGGTAATAATCCATCATCCCTTATTTTGGGGATAGGACCTTGAATTTGTTTAGTAACCATTTTACCCGGCTTGCAGCGTTTGCTATGCTAAACACGTCCTGGATGTTGACAGAGAAATTGATGTTGATCTTCTCATCTGACTTTGGATAAGACGACAAACGGGCACATTTCCCCAAAAATTCTGAGTGGTTCTTTAAATGCGGCGCACAGAGCAGTCTGATGCTATCTGCCAAAGTTCACCCATGTCCTTGAAGATCAAAGTCCTCGCCGACACTTACATCCTTAAAGTCGATGTCGGAGTCCTCGGGGAAGTCTGGGTGGGTGTCCCCTGATCCATCCGTTGGTGCAGAGCCCCAGCTGTCCCCATCCTTATGCTCACCACAGTCTGCTATGACACATGGCTGCAAAGGTAGCACATTTAGACGGGAAAAAGTTTGTTTATAGCTCCGAAAATTCTCACAGGTTAGATTCAAAGGTTTGCAATGAATATTTAACACACTGTCAATAACCAACGCCTGCTTGGGAGCTGGGAATTGATTATTATTTGGCTTATCATTTCTTTAGAAAGATGCCAGCCTGTTAACACTTGACTAAGTGTGAAAATCATGTTCTTCGTTTGCAAAGATGTTTTGGTTTTTACATGGGAGAACATATTGAGTAAAGAGGACAACAAAACACCAGGAAGCAACACCATATAGGTCAAATATATATATATATATATATATATATATATAGTGTCATAGTCATTGACACTGACCTTTGTAAGAATACTAAAATGTGTAATTTTGGAATTGAATCAATTTTAAATGAAAACATTTACCTTTACAGGGACGTCATCATTAGTGTCAATGGACTCCAGCATTTTTATTATTCCCATCCCTTTCAACATTTGTCCGAAGACGACATGCTTGCCATCTAAGTGTGGCGTGGGGACAGTAGTGATGAAGAACTGAGAGCCATTGGTGTTCGGTCCAGCGTTGGCCATGCTTAGCAGACCCACTTTGTCATGCTGCACGGAGAAGAAAATAGATTATTGCCACAGGGAAACAATGGCATTACTAGCACACACGAACAGGAAAACAAATACACAGGTAGGGATGTTATACAAAATCAAGAATTTGAATGCCTTTTTTCCTAATTAGACAAGAAACAGAGACTGGAGACAATGCTATAAAGATTCTTCAGCAAAATTTGTCACATGGCCACTGTTTGATATATGTAACAGTCAGACTTTTATTTTTAAAGTCAAAAGATCCTTGGTCTGCTTCATATAGCTAAAAAAAAATGATCACAAACAGAGATGGGGAACATGATGGATGAGGAAACCGAGCATAAGTGTGGCTAATATTCTAGCGGTGGACAAGGTGTTAGGCAGTCTACCTGGTAGTGGAAGTTTTCATCCTCAAACTTCTCCCCGTAGATGCTCTCACCCCCGGTGCCATTATGGTTGGAGAAGTCACCTCCTTGGATCATGAACTTCTTGATGACTGCCAAAAACAAATTCACAGCCAGATGACTTTGCAGATCAATCAGACTGAATGTCAATAGTTTCGATTTCCTAATTTGTAAGATAAAGAACAACTGGCTCAATTAGGCTATTCAAATCTGGTTAGTTCATTTGCATTGTTGGTACTATACTGTCTCACTGCTGAAAAGCATGAATAAATGCAGCATAACATTCAGCAGCTGTCTACTTGTCTGAGTATTTGTCACTTGTTTTTTTAGAAAACATTCCTTAACACGATCCTTATTTTTTGCCCAATTTAAAGTACTTTAATGAAACGGAAACCCTGACCTACAATTAATCAGCTGAACATTCTCCAATGCACCCACGTGTGTGTGTGTGTGTGTGTGTGTGTGTGTGTGTTAAAACTTCAAGGTCCTTCCAAAGTGAAATGTCACATAATATGTAGATGTGAAGGCTATTTACTTCTGTGGAACGGGCATCCTTTGAAGTGCAGCGGTTTCCCGGTGGATGTGCCAGTGCCTTTCTCTCCAGTGCAGAGTGCCCGGAAGTTTTCAGCAGTTTTGGGGGTGATATCAGCAAACAGCTCCAGGACTATTCGGCCAGCTACGGACAGGGAAAACGTTATTTGTGACTTTACTGTGCAAGTTTAATCACAGATTCTGGCTTAACTACCTACAGTATAGTCTGTGAAAAAGGTCTGGACAAATCAAGGTCAAGTTATATACTTATAACTTAAATATACATACTTTCAATATAAAACAAATTTAATAGTTTGATTATTTTAATTTGTACTCAAATAAAGATAAAGTGGAGCAGGACCTTGAGGTATTCAGGAAGCATAATACTGTATAAAATAAAGATTATGGTCAAGTCCTGCTCTATATGAAAAGTGCCCTGAGATAACTGACGTTACGACTTGGCGTTATATAAATACAACTGAATTAAATTAATTTGTTAAATAATCAACACACTACTCAAGCTAAAATTGAATGATGAACAATTACCAACTATGCACGCTAGATTACAATGGTACGACAGGAAGCGAGTGAAATAGCGAACATTACATTTATACGTCGTACTAAACACTACCACACGTGGTTCGTGTACTCGGAAGACGACGGACAAACTTTCTACATAAACGTGCATCTGACTCAAAGCTAGCTCACATTAAACATACGCGATCTGCTAATATCAATGTTTCACACACTGGCTCATGTGTAAGGTATAACATTTCTAACGGTTAGTAAATGAATCCGAGTTCAGTCCGTAAAAGACACTAGAACGAGCTAGGACAGTGCTAAACTAGCAGGGCTAACGGTTAAACTGGCCCTTAAAAAGCTGTTAGCTGACGTTATGATCAAAATGTCCTAACCTCTTTCTCCCCCAATGTCCACATCGAAGAAGACACGAGGGTTTTCGGGGTTTGAAGGCTTGTCAGACGGTGTTGGGTGAGACATTGTAAGGGCAAGGAGATTTAAGACACTTGTGTCAGCTAACCTTGCTAAACCCGGCCGGTGAATTGAAGCGGATTAAACATGGAAGAAGAACCACAAACACTTCCGGTTAAACTTTCAAAGTAAAAGTAGTGCAGGATTTAACGAAATGGATTGCTGACGAATCAAATGCTTGCGTTAAATCTTAGGATATTGGTATGCCATACATTTCCTGGAAAATCAATTGAGAAACTGGATTAGATCAACAGAAACGTTTGTTTTTGCTTAATCCAGTAAATGTAATACTTGGCAAATAAAGTTACGTAAGTACATTGATTAAAACGTCCAGGCCTCAGATAAAACAGAGGGGGAAAAACAACTCTTAGGTTGAGCTAGTCCTAATGCATGAATAGGTAGTACATGGCATGCACTCAGACTTGTCTTGTAAATGCATACAATGTTCTTTCTCAAGAAAATGTAGCTTTTAGGTAGGTGTCAGAATGAGGGCAGCCTATTATAGTGATGGTATTACCAGAAAATTGCAACTGACCTCGAGAAATAGATGTCTGTGTGGATCATTATATAAAAATTGGTGATTTCTCTTGAGGCCAACAATCGGTACAGTTATCTACACCAGACATAAGTATATATGATTGCTATAGCCATGGGATGGATTACCAGGTGCTTCTCATACAGGAATCAAAAGTCTGTATCTGTGACCCTGTGAAAGGAGTGACCTCTGATAAGCAACGCCAACTTGGTTGTCGCTGTTATTTTTGAAGAGGATCTTCTGTTTGAGGAATCAGAGCCATATCTGAAATGTGATGCTGGTTTGATGAGATTGTGAAAACTTTGACAAAGAGACAATTCAGCGCACTTTATATTTTCAGATGCACTTTAGTTGAGTCATACAATTGCCACTAACCTTTACATGTATGAAGAGTTGTGCAAGGAAACCATATATACTTGTAATTTAAAAAATGTGTGAATTGCTCCTGACCCCTTCAGGCTGGAGAGTGTGAAAAACAACTGAACTGTTGAAAAGTCAAACATCTTACAAGGATTAAAAAGTGTTTCATCAAACGCAACACATCTCATTAACAGTCAGGTCCTCCAGCCGCCGTGGGTAAGAGAATGCCATCTGCTGTTAGCTCCGACTGTCTCTGTGAAACTTGGTGTTGACTTGGAGTGAGTCATCTGTCGTGTTCTTTCTGGGAGGAAACAAATGGGCAGAGACTACTGAGATAAGGTCAAAGAAAGAAATGAGACCATTAGTGACCTACATGTGTACCTACAGGGTGTGTTATTTTGAATTTCTTTGTCCTTCTCTCACATATTAAAGCGTCACTTTTCAAAGAGTCATTTATTTGTTACCTTCATGATGTCTCACATATCCCAAAGTTATAGACAACCTGTTGATTTGAGAATTATTGGGAGCTAATGAGTTTCCATATGTTCTTTGACTGATATTATCTCGAGAAAACTCTTAGTGTCTCACAGACAGAACAGCGATCATATAATACACGCCTCTACACAGACAGATGCACAATACTGATTCACTTATTGTTATGCGCTGTTGTATTGTTTTGTGTGTGCTGACTAAATGTGAATAAAACTGGCTGATTCTGGGGGACAGGTCGTTGAACACTTCTGAGGGATTGTGGCCTTAATAACAAGCCATTTTAACAAATGTGCCCACTTGATAAGTGCAATGACAAATTTACACTCACCCATTACAGTTTCATTGTTCACAGACTTGGAACATCCTTTTATTGCATACAGACAATTAAAAAATCTGGCTCAATTATATCTGTCTTCTGTCTTGCATGCTACTATTTGGTTTACTTTCTATACTGTATTTTGTGGCTTTTGATGATTTTCTTGCTTTTGTGATACAGGTTATCTCACCAGCTGGCTGCTTGGCTAACACTGAGACAGTGACATAGATTAATGTGCACTGTCCCTGCAACAAAAATAAAATCCATCACCTCACCATCTATAGTGTCCCCATGAGACTGCAATACTCATTAGAGACCAGAAAGCAAAATTACTGAATAAATGAAAAATGGGGAAACATACACATGGGTGACAAGTTAAAGGAAAAAACAACATAAAATGTCTTATTAAGTTGTAAAGCTGTCACGAGACTTTCAGAACAGTTTGAATGCACCTTAGTATATATTCTACAAGTCTCTGGGACTCTTCTGGACAGATGCAACAAAGGCTGTGGCTAAATTACCACTGAGCACACAGGTCACGCTCCTGGTAATATGTTCACCCATCTGTAGTTGCTAATTATAAATACTTACCACTACAGGGCCACACTTTGTAAAGTTTGGCCTGAGGGTGGTGCCAGAGGAAAGGCCATGTTGTTGCCGATATTAAAGAGCTTATCCGTAGTTCAGTGGCCTTTTTAGGACAGGATCAGCTCTAGATTTTCAGACTCAGCTTCTGTGAATCCAAAGCTAAAGCTAAACAGAGTCATCATCAAGTGCCAAAAGAGGGAAATGGAGATCTCATATTTACTGTTTATCTTGTTTAGGGAGTACATGTAATCGAGTTGATTGTAGATATTGTGTTGTTAATAAGGTAGAAATCAATTGTTTATGTCAGTATTTGTATCAGTGGTGTGACCATGTGTCCATGTCTGTCTGGCTGATTTCTTCTCTACAGCTTGAGGCAGTGTGTGTTGCTGCAAAAGTGGAACCGTTGCATTATGAATGGGGAAGCAGATAACCTACAATGCAGTCACTCAACACGGTGCAAACCTGAGATGTTCTCACTTATCCATTTGACACAGCACACGCACGTGATACGATTTTGGGGGTTGGAAACAAAAGACATTCAACATGTCCAGCGTGAGGGGTTACAAAT
This sequence comes from Nannoperca australis, assembly GCA_036023655.1. NCBI lineage: Eukaryota > Metazoa > Chordata > Actinopteri > Centrarchiformes > Percichthyidae > Nannoperca > Nannoperca australis. Next base: position 8,203 of record JAVQJD010038897.1, on the reverse strand, counting down.
ACTGTCTTACGGTTTGTTCTGGAACCTTTGAGTCACTCGATCCTCCAAAGCTGTCCGTAACTCTGTTTTCTGTCAAAAAGGAGGACGATGAGGATGAGTTTAGTTTAATTTATCCATGAAATGCTATTTCAATTCATACAGATACATCATGATGCGCCAACATAACTTCAGTTGTCCTAAGAAGGAAAGTGAAAAGGCACATCCCTGGTTAAGAATGTGTGACATTTGTTTTGATCTACAGCATGTAAGATACATATTTATGATGTCACTATTCAGCACTTATTATCTAACAAAGCTAATACCCAATACAATATTTTGTATGTTTGCTGAACAAAATATAAAAAAATTAAGATGAACAATAAACAATAAAACCGATCTAGGTCTAATAAACTGTCCTTTAATTACTGATGTGCTGCTTTTTATCCCAACATTAATAGAATTTCTGCATATTGCATCATATCCAACTACTTCTCAAAGTCAGACTCAGTGTAACTTTGTGGCAAATGAACTGCAGGATGGTGCTTCTACACACTCATTTGAATAAGATGCACACAGCAGATTTGAGGTGTACCTTAATTTGCATATTGCTGTGCAGTGTCCCACTGTTCAACAGCTGGTTATACTGCCAGCCCCAGCCAACCTCCCCCACATAGCTCTGCTTGGGCATAGGAGGCGGGGCATGGGGTGCAGCTCGGCACAAGTAACTGAGGTCACCTGTGGCCTCAGGTGACGAGGCGCCCACACCGATGTACATGGGGAAATAATCGGATCTTGGCCTGTAGTCTCCAATTCCATCTGGGCCTTGTTAAAATCAGTCGACATGAAAGAAAAGAAGGTTAAAACAAATCCAAAATGAATCTAAATACTTTAATCCCAAATTCGATTCTAAAGACACAAATGTATGGAGAAATTAAATAAAGAAATATGATTACTTCATTGTGCAATATTAGCAGAGTACATTAAGGAAAATGTGAAATATAGTCAATGTACTCTCTGTCTAGTGCCAGTAGCAGCTACTGAGGTAAATTCAACACAACTTAATGAAAATGATAGACCCAGAATGGGGAAAGAGAAAGATATTGTTTGAGTAAAGCTAAAAAAATGCATCAGTAAGTGCATAAATCCAGCTAAAGACAATTTGTCACTACTCAAGAGGTATTATAGCAAAGAACCAATGTTTTCAGAACATGCATTCTCTCTGATGTTCCTGCTTTATTTCAGTGTGTAATCAGACAGTTACATGAAGGAAACACATTATTAATCCTTAAATATTTATATATTATATAAAGTGTTGTATGATATAACAGTGATAGATAATAACACAAAATTACACAATATGTTTTTGCTTCATGCTGTAAATTGTCTTATTGTTGCCCTAATGCATACAAAATAACATGCTGTATAATGACACAAACTCACAAAGGCACACATTCAGTATCTCCACTTCCTTTTGGCCCTGGTTACAGTGCCATCATGTGTCCAATTACAGTTATATTTGCTTGGACACAAACCTTATGCTTGGACATCATGTAATTGCTGAACAATAACTGTTTCGGGTCTTAAGCATAACCTCACAGGAAACTGGATTAGAGCAGTCTGACTATACATACTTCCCCACAAATGATCTGTATTGGTAGTGATAACAATAACAGCATATAGATACAATAACAGACATTGCTTCAATTCAAAGGTACAACTGTTTACAATAACTTTTACCTCCTAGAATGGTACAGTAAAAGAATGTTCTCTCCATGCTTCTCCTACCTGTAAAAACCATCCTTTGTCCATGCTGTGGTTCTCCTGCAGCTGCTTCGCTTTTGTGCATAATTTTTTCCACTATTATGTTTGGATTAGTTGCAGGCTAGATAAACCTATATAATGGGAACCCTTGGGTGATAACTTGAGCCCAGCGGTCTGCTCTGTCCATGAGGTCGCGGCTGGTTGTCATGCAGCCACTGGTTGTCATGACATCAGTTGTTGTGGCCTAGTTACATTGTAAAACAGGGGATACATCTGCTATTGAAGCATGTCCACTGCTTGTCCACTTTTAATCTAAATGCCCCCCACATCACCTAATGAAATACATTAACATGAAGGCAGAAATGCTGTAAAAAATAATCGTATCATGCTGCATTGTAATATTTTCTGTATAGTTAACAATCCCATTTTATTATGAATTGAATTTTTTAATTTTTTTATTTATTCATTTCATTAAAGAGTTTCTTGCTTCTTAGCATCACTCTGTGCTGCTGTAACGGGATTTTCCCCTCAGGGATCAATGAAGTCTTATCTCAGCTTATCTCATCTCACAGTGTAACACCCTATGTGGACACTGGGTGTATGAGTCAGCCCCTGCAGGATCTTGTAGAGTTTTATAGTGATTATTGCAGCTCAGAATAACAAATTCTGAGTGACTTTTCCAAAAAAGGTCGGCCACAATTGTGCATCCATGGGGGACTGCACTGAAAAGCGAATTCCTCAATCTGAAGTGTGTCTGTGACATATAACAAGCATTTACATGATATTTTCTCTGACATTCTCTATGTTATTCTCCACAATGTGTCAATATTGTTACACAGCATTTGTATTGTGTATGTTTACTTCATCGTATCCTGATTAAATGTTTAAGGAAAAGTAATGGTGGGATGTAACTAAGCATATTTAATCAAGTACAAGTACAATGTTGAGGTACTTGTACTTTACCTGAGTATTTCCATGTTATGCTACTTTTCACTTGGAAGCCAACATTGTACTTTTTGGTCCACTACATTTATATGACATTTATATGACAACATTAGTTACTAGGTCATTTTCAGATTCATATAAAATATAAATCAACTAATAAATGATGATGTATTATTTTGGATTAAGCTACCAGACAGTACATAAAGTAGATAAAGGCAGTGTGTGTAAAAATACATTTTTATCAGCTTTACCAGATGCAACATTAGTGATGTTAAAACATTAGGTATAATTCTGTGATATAATAATAAATCTGAAATGGGCCATTCTGCATAATGAGTACTTGGTATATTAAGTAAGCTATATTTTGATGCCAATACTTCAATGAGGTTTTACAGGCAGGGTTTTTACTTGTGTTTGAGTATTTTAGACTGTGGTATTGCTACTTTTACCTAAGTAAAATGTATAGGTTTTTGTAATACCGGTAATCAAATGCTGGATTTTTGTATTAATCTAAATGTGCATTACCTTATTACGTCACTAGATGATCCCAAAGCATTACTTTGCCACATTGCACCCCCTCCCTAGTCCCACTTTTTTTGTTTTGTTTTGTTAAATGGACTCGCCCATGAGCCGCCCCTTGTGACTAAATCTCCATCAAGTCAAACATAGTTAACAACAGTTAGAAAGGAAATGCAATGATTTTGCCTCCAAAATAAGATGAAAATAAAATGATCATACCAATCGAGCCCAATTGTAAGCAAAAATAATAGCATTTAAGTAATTGCTGTCATTGAGTCAAAAACATGCAGCTGGTTAAATATTGGAATGAACTAAAACAGATTCAATGATTATGTTACATTATGGCAGGTGACAGTTCATTGCACGTCATGTAAGCCCAATTAATGTATGGTTCTCATTCGTCCTTTAATTAGACATTTTCATGATAACGGGCAGCTTAATTCAGCTGGTTCATCGTTTGAAAAAAGCCAACGTTTTCTGTAGGCTATTTCAAAGACCTCAATATACATTTCCATTTCCAAAAATGCATATGGGGGTCTTTATGGATAGCCTAAGAGTACGTGCAGAGAAAATGACATGGGGGGGGGGGGGGCACAACATGTATATTCCATTTACCGCAGACTCCTCCCTTCTTATGCCGCTTCCTTCGTTGTCTCTTTGTATTATTGTTAAACCCGCAGCTTTCTTTGGAGGTTTATTTTGAAAATCTTTGAAGGAAGTGCAACTGTTAGTTCTGGCTGGCTTTACTCTGCCGTATCAGTCACCATGGTGGCATACAACAGAGCACATCGGCGGTGGACCTATCGTCACTTTTAGACCCCTTTAAGATGTTAATATAATGATTTTTCTCAGTGAGCACACTCGGGTCTAACTCTCACAATGGACGCCAGGTTGTGGTTGACCGGATAACTGTTAGCCGCTAGGTTACTTTTTTTGTTTTGTGGATCCTACATGGAATTTCTTTTCCTCGCTAGCAAAATGCTGAAGAGACAAGGAATGGCTTTGATGAACGTTGGCTTGAATAATGGGACATCTTTTACAATAAGAAAAGAACTCTAAAGAGACAGTCGCAGCCGCGTTTTTAAAAGAAGTTTCCTCCCGGTGAGACTGGTGTTGGCAGCCGGTTTCGGCTCTGGCAGCGGAAACACCGACACTCCGAGGAGACCGCTCGGCTGTCTGGCTCCAGTCGTGGCCTGGCTGCGGGCACTCCCAGCTTATCCGCTAGCATCGGAGCACAGGCGACAAGAATAAAGCAAGACAGCAGGGGGACTTCTTTTGTTTGTATCCGTGGCGCTGGAGATACATAAACATTTTATTAGGATAAGAAATCCAATATCCTCCAGACGCCGTCTTCTAAAACAATGGCGTCTTATGTGGATAACAGCTTTCGGCAGGCTGTGATGATGAATCCGGCTGAAAGGACGCAACAGGTCAGAAGAAATCATTTATTATATGCGAGCCCTAATGGAATGTGTGTGCGTGGAAGGGGTGATTTCCACCGTGTTTGCATCTTAGTTGCTACATTCACTACATTTTAATGTCCGAAACTGCAGCCGAGTGGCAGCGTTTCAACTGTTGCCATTCAGCTTGTTCCAGAGTCAGGTCGGCTACATCCCGCTAAGTCCTCTATCAGCAGAGATAATCAAGGCTACTTAGCATAACAGGAGCTGGAGCCTCGGTGGGTATCTAACCTTAACTAAGCTCAGTTGGCACCCCTTGTTTTATTAGTTGTTGGGTTTTTTGGTGGGGGCATTTGAGACTTGTAATTTGCACAACGCTATGTCGTGCAAAACCCGACGTTTGCATTTTGCTAAAAAAACAGATTTATAAGGGTAGAAAGATGAGCATATGAGAAGCACAGGCTGGGGCTAATCCCGATTTAGCCAATAGATAATACTAGCCTACACAAACAGACCGTACCCCTCGTCACTTATTGTTATTTTTTTTTACATTCTTGGTAGACCGACACAATTTACAGAGAACAGTCTACAATGCTCCCGAGTTTGGTCTTTATTGGATGGAGATGGACGGACATGGGGAGATTAAGAACACAGAATAAGAGGGGGAAAACTTTGCTGTTATTTGGTTTTAAAGCTCAGTTCCTTCAATGCACAATCGCCTCCGTATCATCGGATCAATACTGATGGCTTCCTCTGGGAAGTTGTGTGGCTTCTCAACATGCAAATCCTGTGGGCTGTCTATTAACCTTGAGCCACATAAAAAAACCATTTCCCTCACGAGATCAATAAAGTACATCTATCTATAAACACACACACACACACAAGCTTGCATGTCTTCACATATTAGCAGGTATGCTTTGCAAAGCCACAAAGAATCCTGCTTGGCTGTGAAGATGGTTTCATTCCATTTGCTTCCACTGCAAATGGATGCTACTTCAGCAAGGCTTTACACACAATGGACAATCAATAGGCCACCACTTGAACCAGTGGGCTGCAGTCAGCGACAACGCCGTTTGCCCGGCCATCTGACATTGAGGAAACAATTATGGTGTCTTTGACAGCTTGTTAACTGCATTAGGCCTCTTTACATCTTTATGCAGACTACAATTTGTAAGAGTGACAGATGCCATTATGGTTATGGAAACAAAGACAAGCATACATCATTTGTTCAAATGGGACTAAGTAGTAGTAGTTTATGCGATTATTTTCCTTATTGTTTAATCTGACAATTGTTTTCTAGATTAATCATTTTGTCCATGGAATAAAAACATGCCTGTCAACATTTCTTTGAGCTGATGGTGACATCTTCACAATTTCTCTTTTTGTTTTGAAAACTCAAACATATTTTATCAAACTATCATACATGATTTTTAAAAAGCAGCAAATCATCACATTTAGGGACTAGATTATGATTGGTTGGTATTTTTGCTTGAAATGATTTATTACAACTGAAATGATTTATCTTTTATCAAAACAGTTGCCAATTAATTGGCAAATTGTTTCAGCAGTTTATAATGTTATATTGAATATTCAATCATGAATAATGGCATGTATCTTATCTTTTATTCAGTTGTGGTGTTCTGTTTGTTTTATTTCCTATGCAAGAAAAATAAGCACTTTCCTCAGTAGGAACGTGCTTTTGATGACATGATCCTTTAAATACTTTCTATAAATGACTTTTTAGTGTTTCCATTGTTGACATGGAAGTAAAAAGGTGATTTCAAGCTTTCAGTCATCACACCTGTGATGTAACCTGTACGTCCTTCAATGTCTTATCAACGTCTGAATGCTGTTTCTGAAACTTTCCAAACCTGACAAGAGTATGTGAGGGGCAATTATGCACTTGGAATTTCTGAACGGGAAAAAGAAATATCTTAATTTTAAAGATACTGAGGCTTGGACAAAATATGGCCCACTAGGAGATTCAGTAAAACACTTCTGGAATGTCTGTGGTCCTTCAACACCCGGGGGGGGGGGGCTGCCATGAACCCCCGCTGTGTCACTGTGCAAACATTTAATTTACAAAGTCTTTGAAATGAAATGTAAAAGTGTGACGTTAACAGGATTTCTTTAGAAACACACCATCCATGTCATTTTGCTGTGACATCTTTTCACAGGAAAACTTGTGGTTATTCTACAGAAAATCAAGAAGACATGTTAACTAAAAAGCATTTTTGACATATTGACTATCACGTGACTGTGTGGTTCTATTGGTCTTTCCTTCTGTGTTTTTGAATAGCAGCACCTTTCCTGTTATTCTTTTCAAGCATCTATAGTGACCGTGGTGGCCGAGACAGCTTATTCTAATGGTGTTGGCAGGGCCTCTCTGTCGGGATTAGCTAACGGTTAGAGGGATCTGTCTGTATCGCTCAAGACTGACCACAGTGGGATTTGACCCTCTGCTTCACCCCATTGTCACATGGCAGGTTAAATAACCGACCGCTTGACAGTTGACATTGGCGTTTGTCAGCTTCCTTTGCATGATTTTGGACTGTAACTGGAAGTGCACCCAATCTTGACAGTGTACAAAGCAGTCTGATAATCAAGAAAGCAGAGGGAGGAGGACACATTTGAAGCACTGCTGCACATTTCTGCAGTTGTGATATGAATTAAGATTACATGACATGGCTATTTGATCTCTAATTTCTAATTTGTATTGGGGTGTGTGGGGTACCATCTCTTTTAATAAAATAGCATTTCTTAAACATGCAACATGGTTCTCAATAGCACCGTGTTGTTGTGTTTAAGTAATTGGTAGACGTGCTAGATGTTTTGCAGGGGTTGAACTGGGACCCTCCAGTTATATGATGACTTTTCAAACCATTAGTCCACACAGTCCAACTATGCTCACCCAGTCCAGCCGCACAGTTTAACTTAATTGGGTTGTACGGATGATGGATTTCATCATGTGGAGTTAGTCAAGTAAGGGTTCATGGGATTTTATCTTGAAAGAGCTTCTCCTCCACTGTCTCCCCTTAGGGATGTGCTTTTCTTCCCGGTCCATATGACTGCAGGAGACCATACAAGGACAGGAGCATGATCAGATTTGCAGACGATGACACAATGACAGCGAGCCTGCCTCAGCAGCAGGATTCTAGTATGGGCTTGTATGTAAGCACCCTACTGTCACGTTTACCTAAAACTTAATATTACTTTTATTGATTTTGAATGACAATTTAGATTATATATGCTGAATTTGAATGAAAAATATGTTTTAAGACATCTCTTGGGGCTCTGGTAACGTGATGGTGATTGTTTATTATTTTGGGCATTTTATTTATGTATTTATTTATAACCAATCCAGGTGAAAAAAAAAAAAAAAAACATATTTGTATTAGTATGCAACGTTGCTTTCTTCAGGCAAACTATGAATCCACCCGTCTGTCTTCGACGCACCTGTCTGATGAATTTGTAATCAGGATCAGAATCAGAAATACTTTATTAATCCCAGAAGGGAAATTGCTTTTTGATACAGTTACAATGCTCAATAAAATTATTGAAAAAAGAATAATAAACAGTAGAAAATAGAGTGTGTAGAG
>JAVQJD010038895.1:0-19430 GCA_036023655.1 Nannoperca australis | reverse complement strand
AGTGTGAGTGTGAGTGTGAGTGTGAGAGTGTGAATGTGTCCAGTCCTCAACGGGCTACTTCTGCTTACTCTGCAAATAGAGTGAGGACCCATGTAGAGAGAGCGTCGTGGTCTCGACAGATCAGCTGTATTATGGGCGATCTCAGCTCAATCCAGGTCAGACAAATTGCACATTGAGGGGGGAAAGAAAACAGCAGCAGATACAGCAGCAGCAGCAGGCAGTGACCTTTGGCACAGTAACTGTACAGTGAAATGCTCCAGGGATATGGAGGAAGTGATAGAGAAATAAAGCTGTGGATTTACAGCTGTTAGCCAGCTGGGTAGAGTGATGGGACAGTGTTGACAGGAGCTGGGGGTGGGTGTGTGTCTGTGTAAAGTCTGTGGGATGTTCAGTCTTACTAAGCTACATGAAGCTTTGCAATCACATTGTGGCCACTTAAGACATTTCTAAGGCAGCTTCTCCACTGTGAGGATTTGCTGCTTTTTCTATGTTTTCTATGTTGTAAACTGGATATCTTTGGATTGAGGACTGTTAGCCGCACAAAACGAGACGTTTGAAGGCGTTATCCTGGTTTCTTGGAAACTATGTTGGACATTTTATACACCAAACAATGAATCTAGAAATCGAAAAATAATAATTTGCCGAGGTACAATTCACTTTATCATCAAATGAATAGCTTTGAATGAAGAATAGTCTTCTTCATTACGTGGTTTTGGTTTTATCCTTGTGCCACAACTGTCTGTGAAAAAAACACAGTGAACGGCTTTCTTAAGTGAACAATATGAATTTAAAGCCAGCAAGAATTAATACAATATACTAATAAACAAGCCCTAATTTACAAAGTGGTAATGTGCAAACAAGGAACCATAGCTGGCTGTGGATCAGTTAGGTAGATTAAGTGTGTCTAGTTTATTGCACAGGGAAATAAACCGTACAGGAATCTCAGGATTTATACAACATTTTGACCTTCCAGCACCAAATACTTGTTTTGCCCAGATATTAGAGATCATTTCTAACACGCTAGGAAAGCATAGTTACACACAAGCTCCCACTTTGATCCTACAACACAGACAGACCCCCACCTTCCAGCCAGACTCGGAAAGACTAGAGAGGTGGGGGCATGTGGGAAGTGTGCAACTAGGTCACTGTGAATCCCGTTGTAAGCCTGAATAAACGATAAAAAAGCACCTTTTTCATGCAAAACATTACAGAAAATGTAGAAAGAAAAAAAATGAATCTGTCATTTGTTCCCTGTAAGCATCATTAGTCTTTATCGTGACGTCTGTTCCACTAAAACATGTAATGGCTGTTATATCCTGGCACAGAGGGAGAGATGCCAGCGTTGGGTATGGGCTTTTGCAGAGCCTGAGCAGTCGTCATGGTACCAGTGGCATGAGGTGCAATGATGGGGTGGGTGGTTGACACCGTTACTTGGGGGTGGGGTGGGGGTGGGGGGGGGTTCTGGCTCGTCTGCGATTATTTCTGGCCATTCTATTCAGGAATCGAGAGGGAGAAAGACGGTGGCAGATGGAAGAGTGGGAAAGAAAGTGGAAAAGAGAATGTTGCAAAACATGAAGGCAACGCACTGAAGGTCGAACAAGAGATGCGGGGCGAGGGGGGAGGACCGCGACTGAATATGTCTTGTGGTCGTAAGAGAGGTAAAGGGGTGAAAACGATGGAGGAGGTGGAACAAACACCGTCTTTCTCTGTATTCAGTCTGCAGCCTCCAGTGGAAAACTACTAGCACCCCGAGTCTATGAGCCCTGCTCTCCAGAGCCTGAGCCCAGCCTGGCTCAAAACCTGAATCCTTTCTGTCCGGTCCAAAATAGAACTCAATGTGTAATAGCTTTAAATGTCCCTAAATCAGAGCAACGCCCCCAAACAGATAATCATTTTTCTCATCACAAGTAATATTATAATATTATTATAAGGTCACACTTTGTCACCCGATTCCCGTGTCCGTGCAATCCACCCTGGCTCTCCGTTGTCTCCCGTCTGATCAAGAATACATTGCAAGGCTCAGCTCGCCTCACCCACACACCCCGCGAGTCTGTGAACGAAAGAGGAAGCGGGGTGGGGGTTGGAGAGAGGAGGCGAGGCAGTGGACAACTGTAACAAAGTGCTACAGCAGGAGGTGGGAAAGGAATAACAAACACTTTGAAGGAGAGAAACACAGGTTATACGTTTAGCGTGTGAAAATTACAACAGCCGCGTTCTCCTGCGCTGCATTCATGTTTCAACTTCAGGCAGAGCAGGATTTACTGTGTTGCTCCCATCAGGAGATTTAAGAATAGAGATTGGGTGATCACATGGTGCTTTTAACCAAGGCCCTCTCTCCCATAATGTCATATTTATAACTTGCATATGGAATTAAAGTTCAGAAATGATTTATAAAGTAAAGCCTTCATGGCTTCATTAGCTCCTATTTTTATGTATTTTCCCAGCGTTTCTCTCACAAGATTATGCGCAACTCTCCTCTCTGTTGGTTTAATGTTACCAGTAGAAACTGAGACTTGTGTAACTATAGCAGCCATAAGTCATTCTGGATAAGTGCCTAAATGTCAAAGAATTTGTGTTGGCTTTGCAGTTGAACACCTATCCTAAACAAGTTCACCCACAGGGCAACGTCAATGGGCTTTCAGCTCTGTCGACCTCATTTCACAGCAGACAAATAAGACTTCTCATAAAAACACAAGAGTAATTGATACCTTAACTGATGACTGAATTCTATTTAGGTATTTCACTTCCAGGTGCCTGGTATTGTGCATGTTGGCTTACTGACATGATCTACTTGGAATGGAGCCATCATTTGTGTTATTAATACCTGTGCTTCTCCTGCTATGACAAGTCCATTGCCTGCTGTGAGACAGGTACAGTATATGGAGCCTGTAATCTTGTGGCAGCATCACGTCACCCTCTAGCAATTGGCCTTTTATGACAGCAGACATTGTGACACGTTACAGTAAAAGCAAAGGTGTCAATAATTAAATAAATGACGGCTGAATTACATTTAGCTGCTTCAGTTTGAGGGTTTACTGGGACACATTAATAGAATAGAGCCATTAGTAACGCCTGTGCTGTCATTTTCCTAAACTGACCATCCGATAGTCACACCCACTCCATGCACTTTCTCTTTCCTTACACACAGGGTTTGTACAAAGACTTGAAAGTTTAACTGTTATGTGTTCAAGGTTAGGAATATGCTTGAATTTCAATATACTCCTTGACAAATGCTTTGTCAGATGAAATGAATTGTCGGTTGTTCACGGTGATGACGGTTAATGGTGGGAGCCCTCGTGGGAATTTAGTATTGTACTTTGCTTGTCTGTGTTGGGGTGGTTGTATTTTTTTGTGTGTGTGTGTCTTAGTTTTCTCCGGTGTTTGTCTGGTATACAAAGTTTAAGGTTTGACCTACTATAAACAATATTTAATATTTAATATGATGATTTATGATGATTTAAATATGATCATTTAGCTCTGTAACCTGCGCATCTTTAGTGGCTTCCGCCCAGGGACTACAGATGAAAATGAGCTTTTAGCTATAATTGGTACAATACATGTATTATGCATTGTCCCTGATAAAATAAATGTGATGATACATGCTTTGAGAGTCTGAACATTTTTGGTTTAGGTAAGTGCTTGAACAATACTTGAATTTTACCTTCTTTAAACAGCTGTACAAACCTGCTATTGCTGTTATTTCGTGTGTTTACAAATGAGTGCAGCACTGTGAATGATTTCCAGGAAAGTGAGCGCCATTATCCACATATTTAAACAATTAGCATGTCTCGCCCCTCTCTATGAAAGCAGGCTTTTCGCTCAGCTTTGAGTTTGGCTGTTCAGAACAGCTCTAAACACTTTTGCCTTCTGCTGTGGTTGGGCGACTAGTCCTTTCTTGAGTATTGGCGATTAGGAGCAGCAGAGGTGATACTGTGTGTGATTTACCCTTGGTTTTGTAGCCCCCCCCCATACATTAGTGGTGGAGGTTGTTGTGTTGGGGCTGTATGCCGCCTGAGAGGAAGAATATATAAAAAAAAGTTGTCATTCTCCTAAAAATCCACTGCAACTGCATATCAATCAAAGACAGCCGTGAATATCATAGCTTGTTGTAGTTAGTGTAGGGTTAGTGCAACATCAATAGACTTCCATACACAGAAATATCTTTTGTTTGAAGAACTTCTGACTTTATTGTGTCCCCCCCTACTTCTGAAACCAAACCTACGCCCTTGTATATTTCTGTAGGCTTTTTGGATATCCTGAGGGAGTATTCAAACAGACAGAAACACACACATACACACACAGACACACACACACACACACACACACACACACACACACACACACACAATCCAATGAAATAAACCTGATATAGAAGTGGCTGCATATCACCCCACTTGCCTGATACACTTGGCCCCTGGTCTCGGGACACTTTCATCTATCGACTTCCGTGCCATCTGTTCAGGATTAATTAGATTGAATTCATAAATTAATGATGAAGGTTATTGTCCAGTGGATGCAGTATTTGAAAACAATCAATAAATGCCTTTTATCCTCCAGCCTCTTACTCTTTAATGCTCCGCCTTTTACTTGATGAAAATATGGCCCATTGAGTGGTTTCATCATACACACAGCATGTGTGAGATGGACGCAGCTGCAGTTCACCTGTGGGGACACATGGGGGCGCTCTGTACCAGTCGGTAGCCTGCTTTTGCTCTCGTCTCATGTTGCTGGATGGGAATTTTCCATGCACTGGGCTGAATGCATGCAATGCTGCACATGATTTTAGTTTTTTCCTCTTGCCCTGGTCACTGGGCGTTCATCCAATATATATGTGAGTGTGTGTGTGTGTGTGTGTGAGAGAGACTTTCTCTATGTGTTTATGTCTGTCTGTATGCGTGTTGTTCTGTCTCCCTTTGAATGTGAGTGAGTGTTTACATGTCTCGAGAGATTTATAGCAGTGAGCATGCAAGATTTAGAGGCATCAGGTCACAAAGCGTGAATAGCCCAGTGGCTGCGGTCCAGGCCTCAGTCGGACGCAGCCCCTATTAGGATACAAACCACACAGGCTCAACACCAGGTTCAACCAGCTGGAATACACAAACAAAATATTAGGGACACTCTCTCATGAGATAGGGGAATATTGTGTAACCACTGAATGGAGTTAAGTCTAAATCCAGGTTGAAAAGCTGCCATTCTTTATTGATTCAACTTACTACATATGCTTCTGATCTGAGTAAAAAATGCTACTGACAGTAGCTGATCAACAGAAAATTATTGATTGTTTAGGTCACACATTTCCTGGTACAAGCCTCTGTAATGTGAGGATTTGCTGCTTTTCTCTGTTGTGTATCATTGAAAACTGAATATCTATTAGTTTCAGACCGCTGATTGGACAAAATAAGCAATTTGAAGGTCTCACGTTGAGGTCTGGGAAATGTTGAGGGACATTTTTCATTGTTTTGACATTCTGTAGACCAAATGATTCATTGATTTATTGACAAACTTGTTAACAGATAAGATTGTTGCACTTCTCAACAACACAGGTTTAAGTGTTTTGAACGTTGGACCGCCAAAATGGGTGTGTGTCTTGCAAAGACCCCACACTTTGAGACATGAACTTAGCTGTGTCAGCACCTGATGGATTGTTTCCCATTGGACTCATTGTGTGGTGCTGCTCACCCAATGGTGTTGCTTCAAGCTTTGCCCAATGCCATGTTGGCTTAAGCTTGGCTGTTGTTTCAGCGTGTGTGGTATTGTTTTAGACCCAGTGTGGAGTGGTGGAGGGTATTGTGCTCTCTTCTCGTGGGTATTGTCCCCGGGTTGATGTAGGTGTGCTTGTTTATATTACAGGCCAGTTTGTCAAGACGGTGACAGTTTCACGCTATGGGACCTCCGCGTTCCCACAGTCGTTCACCTCTGAACTCAAGCTCTTTTGCTCCAAAACCAGGCCGAAGTGTGGGTGTGTGTGGCAGAGACATGGAGGGAGAGAGTGTGTGTGTCTGAATGTGAGTGACATGCAGTGTTTGTAGAAACTGCAGTGTGGGGTTTGCTTCACAGTGTTTACTTAGGGTAGGAAAACAAACTCCCTCACGTTGACCAGTGCGTTTGCCCTAAATTTGGACATGCACCTTCATGTTGGAGGTTATTTAGGTGAGATATCACACACACACACACACACACACACACACACACACACACACACACACACACAGACTTATATACAGTACAGTCAAAAAATGTAAGGACTGTGACACATTAGTGATATTTGCCACACTCACCTTAGTGGCATTTATGGTTGTAGGTTGCAGCCAACTGTTGCAAAGCCTCTAGTTTTGCAAGTGTAACCATATACTGTGCCTAAATACTTCTGATGATATTGGTCCACCACACAGGCCACCCAGATGATGCAGTCGACTGACAGAAGAGGACGATATCGACAAAACGTTTCTTACCAAATATCTGATAATGACACATATGGATATAATGTGATTATTTTCAAGAAAGATCTTACTAATGTGGACATGGTAACCAAACATAGCAGCATTCACTGGTGATTTGTATTAAGCAAATAAAAGTCACTTAAAGCGGCTTTAATCAGAGCTTTATAGTGAGTTTCATTGTTTAGCTGTCTGACTCGCAACTTTGTGGTTTGCAGGCAGCTGTTTCCAGAGGAAAAAGCTGTGATAAACCCACTGTACACTACCTGCTCAGCACCAAACAGCAGACAGACACAGTTAGCGACTAGCTGGTGAACACAGTGGAGCATTTAGCAGCTAAAGAGACAGATATTTCCCTCGACCAAAGACAGAGGAGAACGACTGTTGGACTTACATTCAACAGGTGACCTGAAACATGACTCCAAATAAATGATAATGTTGCTCTGTAACTGCTGGATGAGTTACCATAGTAACCCAGTTCCCCATATCAACTTCAAAGGTGATGTGTCAATGTTTTCGCAGCCCCCAATTCACAAAAAGAATCAGCTATTGCAAGTTTAACTATTAACATAGCCTTTAAGACCAGATCAACACACATTTTAGCCACTCCATTATAGAACAATAACCCAAATCCCCCATGATATGTAGTTTGGCAGAATTCTAAGGATTTTACATCAGTATATCGCGCCTCTGTGCAGCAGACACAGTCAAATGCTGTGTGTGAAAGTCGATATGGGTAAAGTGATGGGCTGTCAGAAATACAAATAGGATCGGTTCACAAATTATCTAAAAATACGCCTGTGTGCGATGAAAATCTATAATGAGGGGATGAATGCAGGCTGTTAGCATTTTTTTTTTCACACTCTGTCCCTACACTTAGTGTATTTGTCACACTTGTCTATATCTGCCTGTCTGTGTGCTTCTGTTGGTCTGTCTGTGGTGTGAAACTCAAAGGTGTTTGTGTGTGCTCACTATGAGACCAGTATGTTTGCTGTCTGTGTTGATTTGGTCACTTCAGATGCTTGTGTCAAACTAAAAGAAGACTCACGTGCCAAAGAGGATATGCTGATGTTCCCCTTTTTAAAACTTTTTTTTTTGGTTAAACAGTTCAACGATTTTAAAGTTCGTGACTGTATAAAGAACGGAAACTTCAGCTCATAGGTGCAGAGCAAGTGCAAGAGTTGTTTACCCTCCTACCGCTCACACACTTGTACTATAGTATGTCCCAACACAGTAACTGGAAGAGATACCGTTACATCAGGTTGTCATCCATTACACCTTGTTAGACCCCTGGGTGACGCACACTCATACACACACACATTCCCCTACAATAAGCACTCCTGGAAGGTTATGGTAGCACATTACCTAACAACTCCACACTTTAATAGCATCTTCTGTCAGTGTAGCACATGTAAGCATTTTTGTCATACTTTACTGACATATTTTGCAAGAATCGGATGGAATCTAAGCTGGAAGTTGGTCACTGAACACATCATGTAACTTGCGAAATAGTTGTACGGGCCTCTTTAAGCTGAGCACTTCTGACTCATGAGCCTTGTAGGAAAATACCGCTGTTTTGTTGTTTGCACCAATAGTTGAGATTGTCCCCTCCCTTTCAATTATACCAGATGTTGGCTTTAGCCCCCTTGATAATATTACAAACATGCATCATAGACATCAGTGAAGTAAAGTGAAATGGAGTGGATGTTTTAGTAATCGGCACAAAGAAGCTGGCTTTAAAGGTTCACTGTGTTTTCAAAATTTTCTAATAAATGTCAGTTTCTCAGTGAAGAAATGCAGGTATTTGAATGAGATTTTAACACAAATCTTACCACCTGAAGAACATTGTAAAAGTTTGTTTGGTTGTTACTCTCTCTTAATGACTCAGAAAAGCTGGATTAAAAATGTTTTGCTCTCAGATTTTTTTTACTGAGAATCAGTATTTTCAGAATAAAAGAACACGTTTGAACGTATTAAATTTAAATGACCATTCTCAGTTTGTGTTTTGGCTATTGTTTTCCTTTGTTGACTCCTGTTTCAGTTTAGTGACTTTCATGTCAGTGTTTTAATACAGACTGTAGAAACATTTCAGGCTCTTTCATTTGGATGGGTGGGGCTGGACGTTGTACCTGTCACTAAGGTAACATTGAATGTTTTTATACATATATGGAATCCTTTGTGTTTACATAATAGATTGTTACATAACATGTTTTCCTAACTGCCGAAAATGTAGGGAGTCAGTGAGGCAGATTGCTCAATTGTGGCAGTGGTTTCTCAAGTCTGAGTTCAGAAAGAGTCCTTGAGGGTAATTCAGTAATTCAGAAGAAATTAGCCCAATGACAGGATGAATAAAAATAGCTGCTCGACTCATAGGTCACCAACAGAGACATGACCAGTGTGGACTTTTCTGCGGATTATTCTTTAACTTTATCTGTGGCAGTGTGGAAGTCTGTTTGGAGGCAAACATAATATACATTTGTATATTAGGTCCTTCATGTTGTCTTTCAGGTCTATAATCAGATAATGCACAACAGGACACAAAGCCTACGTTTCAACCAGTGTGTGTAGGCCTACTGTGAGCTTGCAGAATGTTTTTTGCCAATGGTGATTAAAGTAAGAACGAGCCCCTCCTTGAAAATACCAAGTATAATCTCTGAGGCCAAAGAGCGCATTAGACAGAGTTTTAAACAAGTAGAAGTATTTGGAAACAATGCAATCCATTGTTTAAGGAGCAGGAGAGAGAAAATGAGAGTTCGGAGTGGAGGTAGGTGAATGAATGGGTACAGTGAGGTATGGCAGACACAGCAAATAGGGGAAAGGAATGAGGTGCAAAGAAAAATGCAAGTGGACAGCATAGAAAGAATGGAGCCAGATCAGCGATCAGAAAATTTGGCTTTGAAAACAAAACCTGAACTTGATATTTTTTTACATTCTGATGTGTTTTTCAGTGACAATGTTCAGATTTAATCTTCGTGTCACTGAATATTTCCCGGTGAACTCGTGGAGGACGTCGCTGTAGCTTTGCGGTGATGTCCGATGGACGAGAGGATGGCTGGTTCAGGAACAGTGAAGAGTGACGTCCTCTCATTAGTATGCAGATTATACGTCAATCACGCTCTCCTTGCCCCTCCCCTCAAACCCTCCTTTCCGCGCCAAAACAGCGACAGAAAGTTAAAACCCCAAAAACTGACATAATAAACAAAACGTAAGAAAGAAATGTCACTGGAAGAGTTCAGTCGTTATTGAAAAACACATCAGAATGTAAAAAATGTCAAGTTCAGATTTTGTTTTCAAAGCCAAATTTTCCTTTTCATGCCAAACGTAACTGTCACTGACCTGGCTCCATAAGAAAGTAGCAAAAATAAGTTATGCTGTTCTGCAGAAAATAATTTTGACAAAACAAAGCAATATCGCACACATTAGTGGGAAAGGTAATGGGCTCTAGTAGAGGGAAATGTTGGGAAGAAAATCCTAGCACTGCATTTTAGTTTTTTAATATTTTGACTGACTATTAGTGTGCTTAGAAGTACAAAAATAGTAAGGGCCAAGCTTGGCTAAACTCTAGAGAGAACAGAAGTATCTAGGCCAAAGGGAGATCGATGGTGAGAGACACAAAAAACAACTTCTCCATCTGGTTCCTGAACAGTCTTTGCTGGCAGGTTGCCACACCTTGTCTATTCCTCTGTAGGATTCTAGTCATGTTGCAGTAAACACTCTGGGGCCCTTAGGAAACCAGGCATGTAAAGGTTGGCAGTCACCCAACACAAAATGCACACAAACTCTCGACTCACTCAGTCAGCTCATTTTTTTTCTCCCTCCCTTGTTTTCACCACTGGGGACAACATCCTGGTAAAACTCTCTAAGCTTTGAACTAATATCAGCTTTCCCCAACATAAAACCTTAATGTCAGACGTGGAGAGAATTGAGTCCATATCTGCTGTCAGAACAGATCGCCTCATGACCCACTTCAGCTTATTCAGACAAGAGCTCCCCTCAGGATATCAATCAGCGCCGTGCTCTCGGTCATTCATTGGCTTGTTTTAAGGGAGTGTCGGTGGCCCATTTAGCTCACTTCTCGTCACTTGACGTCGGGAAAGAAGCAGGCAAAGGAAGGAACTCTGTGAGGATCCTTTGTCATAAACTTTACACAGCCCAGGGCATGATGTGAAGTCAGGAGAGAAAGCAAACAAGCGATGTTCGCTAACTTATGTAACGCACTTTCTCAGTTCAGCCAGTGTGCAGCCATTGAGCGAGGAATCAAACAACAAGTCAGTGCGTCGTCACATTATTCGGGAGCAGCAGAAGATTTTTGATCTTAAAATTAGTCAGACCGAGCTTAATTGAGATTAAATCTCTGATGTTGCAGTCCGTCTGTACTGGCCTTCAAAAATATCTAGATTTAGCTGAGTAGGCAGATAGGTTGGTGTATAGATACCTCAATTATTCCCATTCTTTAACTATCATTTAGTGTCCTTTACACGTAATCAAACTTGTCAACACTAAAACAGTGTTCCCCTCTCAGTGGCAGTATTGCCCATCTGTCCTTCTCTTTGTCAGTCCTGTGTGTTTGCTCATCTTCGTCTGGACGCGCTGCTTATTCTTCTTTGCTGCAAAGTCCACGCCGTTTTGTTTGTTTGCCCATAATTGCGTGTGTGCTTTGCTAGATATACTAAGCTAGTTATCCAATCTACCTGCATGTATTTTTAATGTCTGCTATTAATTTGATGCCACAGGCCTTGTTGCAAATACATTTATTCTTTTAGTCAACTCGTGCACATTAGTTAATTAGTGATGTTTATTAACCGGCACTGTGTCTGGCAAAAAGAAAAAAAACGACTCAAAGCTCAAGTTTAATATTCCAACTGAATAAAAATATGTTGATGTTAACGTAGAAACAGTGGCAAGTTTTCAACTGTAAAATGTCCCACTTGGTCCCACAAAGTTTAAGGGTTCCTTATAAAAAAAACTTTTTTTTTTTTAATGTTCATGAATATTTCATTTAAATATTTTTTGGCATTGGCATCAAAAACTGTTTTCTTTAGTCTAGTTAAAAAGTTGTTGCAGCGACTTTGCCTGTCTTTCCTCACATAGGAATATGGGTCAGCAGGGCTCGGTTATATAGGGGAAGAAGGGAAAAAGATCAGTGGTTTTTATTTAACTAAGGAACCTCTGTGAAATACCACGGGCGTCCACGTGTTTTTGAACACAGGTGTGTGAGGGTGGCCGTCCACCGAGACGTTCGTCCAAACATGCTGTCATCACTCCCTTGTCTCTTGAAGTTTTCCCTCTCGGATAGTGGACCGTTCATGCCAGATCAAGATGTTTTTTTTACGTCTGATTTGATGTGATCCTTTTGCAGTCGCCACACAACGATTTTTTTGATAACCAGTCACGCTTTTTATCACCTGCGGACATCACAGGAGGTCTGAGCGGTTTCACTTCTTTTGCTAAGGCCCGGGTTTGCTCCAGATATTTCTTTTGAGACGTTGCACGTTAGCAGTTGCAAACGACACTCTCGTTGCTTCATTGTGCAATACAACCCTGTTGCATACATTAGAGTGAAAGGGGAAGAGTGAGAAAAATAAGCCATGAATATTTTGGTTCTACAGATTGTGACTTTCTGTGTAAGGCTTGAAATGCACATGTGAAAACGCCAAAACTTTTAGATTCTTAAACTACTTATAATGAGATTGTTTGCAGATATTCTTATAAAAGCGAGAACTATATTTAACTCAGGCAGTCAGCTTATTTTAAACTTCTGTTTTGTGCTAATGTTGATATGGGAAGTGCAGAATTATCTGTGTTAGTGCCTGTTGTTGACTGGTTTGACAGGTGTCCTGCCTTTTTCCCCCATTGCCAGCTCTCCACACCCTCTGACCAGATATAACCAGCAACTGTGGGCTGTGTGTGTATGTGTGTGTGTGTGTGTGTGGGGGGGGGGGGATGTGAATGATGTTTATGTGCAAGAAACAAAGTCTGGTCTGTGTGTGTGTTTGAGGGAGGGAGGAAGAGAGATAGATAGATATAAAGAGCATGTGAATGTTCTTGGGTGAAACAAAGTGAGTGTGTGTGTGTGCGTGTGCGCGTGCACTATGCACACACTTGTGAATTTGGGATTAGCCCCCACCTAATTGTGGGCAAGCACTCAATGCTTATTAATGCCCGACCTGACCTCCTCTTTATTCCCTCCATCCATCACTGTGAAGACTCGCAGCAAACACAGAGAGCAGCAAAACAACAACTGCCGTTAACAGAAGGAGAGACGGCTGCTCCCACTGGCTGCTGTGATTGGCCGAGATGCACCGCTTGAGAGGGCCGCTATTGGCCGAGACGAGACACACCTCTAGAATTTGTTTATGTGCAGCCAGAAAGCGAGAGGGGGGAGGACGGGTGGTTGGAGTAAGGGGATATCGGGGGTTGGGGTGTGATTACGATGGGTGTGTGTGTGGGGGGTTTAATTGTGCAGAAACAGAAGGGAAGAAATTTGGGAGGGGGAGTTACATGTACACTCTGGAAAACATTCATTGGAGCTTGTTCAAAAACTTCTAGGAAACTAGGATGTTTGTTTGCTTTTCTGTGTGTGTGTGTGTGTGTGTGTGTGTGTGTGTGTGTGTGTGTGTGTTTGTGGTGAGCCCCATTAAAATCACTACCAGGCTAACCTAATTTAGTCAGAACCATTTATGAGGCAGCAGCCCTTCCAAGTTAGTTGACCAACAACTTCATGTGAGCTTTGCTGTGATAAAATGAAATCAACATCTTTATCTCTGGTAATCACACCAACATGTTTCTGCGGTCAGGCCTGCACTTACATGCTACAGAGGAGCCAGTTTAACATCGACAGCAGCTATGTCACTCGTGTTTTTCATATTTGACAATCACAAATTCTGTCTCGCGGGTGGAGGCATGCACATAATTCATCACATCCCAGTGGGGAGTGTATAGGATCACAAACCAGCCAGTTACAGTATGGTCTGTGTCAGGAGAGTTGTTTTTCTATATACAGATGCCAAGGAGGTAGGAGGAGCTTACGTTGTTTGTGTCTCGGTTCAATTGTACAAAAAGTTCTGTACATTTTGTGGAGGTGAAAGGTCAGTCGTTGTGTCAACAGGTAAACCCACGGGCTTACTGATTTTAGGGAGATGCCTGTGCTCTTAAAGACACTGATTAGGTAGCTTTACACATGGAAATATGCAACGTAGGAGATGTTGCGATATCTTGTTAAAGTTGAAAAAGTGCTGACCTAGAAAGCAATCACAAGGAAATGAAGCGAAGAGGATCTCCCCACTCTAGGGCAGTGGCTGGACATTGTTGAAGACATATACTGTATGATATATAAATATATGAGAGTTTCATTAAAAATGGGAAAAGTGGACTGCTTACAAAACACACCACAGGGGCACAACTAAAACCTTTTGTATAATAAAATAAGGAGATATTTTAAGTGGTATCAGTGTATTGTTTACCTCATTGACACTACATTCTGACCAAAATGTAATAAAAAACATGAATTCTCCTTAAAGTACAGAGTACATTTGGGTCATGCACTGCAGGCTTCGAAGATTGCTGCTCTTTGACCGTAGTTCCCAGAGCTGACTGAGGCCAAAGGTACTGTAGATGTCATAGTAGTGCTTATATGTAGAGTGTGTGTTTAACCATTGTTTATTATCAGGGTCAAGACAGGGGGATTTGTGCTAGTTATGAAACTGAGAGCATTGCAGAATCCACTCCTTGTTTACCATCTCACCGTGTGTGTGTGTGTGTTTGAGGAAGAGTGTCTGGGTGTGCTCAGAGGCATGACTGACCCCTGAGTTAGCCTGAGGAAAAGCTAGGGTTACTAATGCGAGGGTTACTTTTGTACATACACTCCTCTGAGCATCATGCGTCAAAAGCAATGGGGGGGTCCAGGAACCAGTGGTGATAAAATGCATGTTGTTGTCCTTTAACGTAACAACGCCCCTGCCTTCGTGTCACATTTGTTTGTCTTCACTCTTCGTGTCGAGGTATTTCTTCTATAATCTGCTCTCTTGTTGATGTTCAGGCTGCCAGAACAGAGCTCTTTTCTCTGCGCAAACAAAGCCAGAGTTAGAGAGAAAAAGTAGAAGATATGCTGATATTTAAAATAAACAGCCCACTGATTATTTGATGGCCTAAGCTTATGGTATGTTAGTGTGTTTGGGTGCTTTAACCAGGATTGGGTATAAAACAGACAACTTGCAATGCTGTTACATATTTAAAATAGAAAACATAATGTATTCTGTTCTGATACCTAAAAAGCAAGAGTTATTTAAATCTGCTTCTTCCATAGTGGGCCACTTTGCTAAGTCTCCCCCACCAGTAGTTACAGTCAGACTTTACAATAACTTAATAGTTTTTAGTTCAGACAGAAATAGACTGAAGCAGCTTCTGTTGATTTTGGCACCTGCAGTGACAATCCTCTCTGGCAGATTTTATGAGCAGTAGCCATTTAGCTAATTAACATTAATTTCACAAGTTGGTATGAAACTTTGTCTCTGACTGACTCTTAAGATTTCCGGCTCACTACTTTGAAAATGAGAACCCTGCAAATGGCATACCAAACATAATATCAAGCTAAATCAGCACTGTAATGATGCAAAAGAGAAGCTAGAGCCTATAGGCCCCAAGTAAAAAGCCCCTCACCTCTTGATGATACATGTAGAAAACAGAAGAAATAAAAGAGCAGCATTGTTCTTGTCTTGCGTAAGATCATTATTTTTGTCAAACATATCTCTATCTTGATGCCCACTCCTTGTACTGCCTTCCAAGATCACTGTAAAGATGTAATTATCTCAGTCATCATCTCGTATGCGCACAATCAGTCCAAAAGTCACCTGTAACCACAAAAAACAATGCAGTTAGCTAATGTTAGTCTACCCTTCTGGCTTTTGAAGCAACAGGCTAGTACTGTTGGTAGTAGGTTACATTAGAGCAGATGAACACGTAATTTAATCCACTCCTTACACTTTTATTTTGGGTTTTGGAAAAGCAAAACAAAAATACGGAATCGCTCTTATTATTGCCCTTTGCACACTGCTGTGGCATGTTACAAAATCTCAAGCTTGACAGACCTGCCATACCTAGTTACAGTTGCAAAGTTATTATTGGAAAACCACCGCTCCAAGGAGAGGTTTAGTGAACAGACAATATCCATCAAATAACTAATATGTCACTTTGTTGTCAGCTTTAATAGTGGTTTCCTCATTGCACCAATTACTAATTTTGACATGCAAGATGCATTATTTCCCCCCAGTTTTTTAAGGTCATGTCAGTCACATCTGAGATATTGCACAATGACACACAGATGAGTGATATAATGTTCATATAAATATATATTGTATGTCTTTCAAACACTTGTCACACCCTGCAGGAGACGGCTGAAGGTTGTTGTGGCTGAGAGGTACATGTTCTGGCATGTTGTGCCAAGATATTGTGTAGCTCCATGTATCTGCTTTCAAGACCCATTCTCAAGGCAACAAATTCAATATAAACAAATAATTGCAAGAGCTTATTGTAAAGTATTGTTTCTCTGTTTGCAGGGGTATCGCCCTGCAAATCAGGACTCAGCTGATCTGTCCCTTCTATAAAACTAGTTATACAGCCTTTGTGTACCTGCAGGTGCATATGCATAAATTATCTGCTGAACACATACCACTCTGTTTTTTTGCACATTGAAACGTACACAGTCTCAGGTTTTTATGTGGGTACAGAAAGTACGTTAACATTCCGGCTCCCTGCACTGGATGTTCTTCCGGTCTCTGGGTCAGTTTACTTTGAGTTGAAAGGTTACGGCACTTAACAGAATGGTGCATACATAAGTCACAGTTATACATACATAAAAGTGTGTATGCAAACAGACACGGAGCTGTACACTTCTATAAAGTAGCTGGTAAGCCATTCACAAAGCTGTCGTGCAGCAAGCTCGTGAAAAATATGCAGTCTTTGGGCCAAATCGCTGCCATATGTGTGTGTGTGTGTGTGTGTGTGTGTGAATGTGCAACTGACCCTGCGATGGAAAAAAGATATTTAAATCACAGCAGCAGCAATTATGTTTGAGTGTGTACAACATAGGGTGCGTGAAAGACATTATATTTGTGTGGTTGTGCATATCCGTGTGCGTGTGTACTGAATGAAGTCTGTGGTCTGTGTGGTGTCTATTGGCTGGAACCCACAGCCAACAGACTTACTGGTTCAAACTAGTTCATCTGTCATTGTGGGGTACATGGCTGTGGCCTCGCCGCACAAAGACACTTGTAATAACAGAGGGATTTTGCTCTGCGTGAAGGGAGGTGGTTGATGAAGTGAGGTGCTGTGTTTTGGCAGATTTGCACAAACCACTTACATGCCAAGCTCCCCACCGTCGCTCTTTCCAGTGTCACTACTCAGAATGCACAGAGGGCGAGTGAGGGGGAGAATACACAACCGTGAACAAGTGGTTAGACAGTTACACAAGTAGAAAATACAAGCAGTAGCAGCATTAGAAGGAGAGAAGAAGAAGGTGTATTGATTTCAAGAGGCAGATTGATGCTGAAAAAGCTGTGGGGGAAAGTTTGTGTGTCTTTCACAGGAAGTGAGGCTGACAGTGTGCTACCCCGCACAGGAAGTAGAAAGAGTCGGTAAGAGGTTGTTTGAGCCCACAGGGGGATATTCCAGGGAGTGCAAACCTCAAACATACGACTCAAACTAGGTCGTATGTGTTTTTACCCACCATGAACACCAAAAAACATGATAGCAAAGTTTATTGTGCTTATGTGAATCTACAGGGATTTAAGTTGCATTGGTTTTATTCCTTATTGCCCAGAACCTCTTATTTACTTGTAACTAGGCAATTGGGACCTTAATAAAACAAATAGAACAATCCAGTTAAGTGTGCTGGTTTTTAGATCTAAGGAAACTAACTTTAAGTGTGATTGCACCCTTAATTATCTGCCTGTAGTGGAAGATGTGGAGACATTTTTCCGTCCTGACTGGAAGTGGGGTTTAGCTGATTCCTCACTGGGGAGCTGGGATGCAGAAGAGTTAGGACTTGTGATCAAGCCGTCACTGACACACACATCATCCTTGAGATATAAACTGTATTGTTCTTCTCTGCCTAACTTCTCACATGAACAATCATCTGTAAATGTCTCGGTTTCTCTCTTTCTCTCAGATCTGGGATATTTTAATATATCATTTCACACAATCTTATGTTCTCACTGTATTACTTTCACTCTTACTTCATCTTTTTCACATCCAGCTCTTCCTCTCCCCTCACAGATGCTCTGCACCCCCCCCCCCCCTTTTCACATGCACACATGCACACTTTGAGAGCAACACACACACTCACTGACAGTGACTAAGGTCGGTTTGTTATTGTAGGCAGCTGGCGAAGGGCTTTCCTGTCCAAACAGCCCAAACGCTGAGGTGGCAGAGCTGTGAGGGACAGGCAGAGACACACAGAGGAGAGAGAATAGGCCGAGTGGGGTGACCACCAGCTAATCCTCGGGCCGGCCGGGGGGGTGGAGCAGGAAACTGGGGGCATGGGAGATGGGCGAAGGCCAACAAGTTCTTCCTCTCTCACCCCCGAATGGCTGATACGGTTGGACCTACGCATTCACACGCATACACGGGGTTGGATGGATAGCCCACGTGCAGAGACATGCACATGAACACATAAATACACGCTGGCTGGGAGTTCTTTTACAGCACGAGGGCCGAACCTGACCTGCTCCACCACCCACTGAGCTTGTCAGAGGAGAGCTGTTACCTCCGATCTCCATCATACTTTTTCTCCCTTATTGACAGGTGACAGTGGCTGAAGATTAAAGTCATAGGACTGCCTAAAACTCATGGCGATCACTTTCATTTACTCCAAACAGAACCTGAGGAATGTAGACTCAGAAAATGTCAAGTCATTCTGTATTGTGATTTAAGCCACACCACAATTAAACGAACTGTACAGAAGCCAAAAAGCCCTCCAAGTAGTATTACATGATGAGTCATACCTCTCAATGAGTCCAACACATTCTGTAGCAGCACTTCTAACTGTTGAATGAGCAAGTATTGAGCAGGGGGAATGCAATGCAACTGTAAACATATGAATTAGTTCTGATGATATTGAGTTAAGTTATAGCAGTGAAGTCAGTGCCAAAACTTTGATGTTATAGGTAGTGATAGATGCCAGCAGACATTGTAAACTGTATTCCCAGGGTAAATTATTTGAGGTGCAACCTGCTGACAATCATGTGACCCCCCCACCCCCACCCCACCATCACCTCAGGCCCAGTGGAGGGCTGCAGGGGGTTTATTTCCGTACTCTGACGCTCCTGTGTGACATTCTGCACCGGCTAAAACTGATACGTCCTCTAGTTTATGTTGTCGCATTTCCTCGTAATACACACATTTGGGGCAAGAAAATAGACACATGCACAGTGACACATACCGGACACTGATATTGCAGTGGGAACTGCCAAAAAACATGGAGAAAGGAAAAGGGAAGGACCAGAAACCAAACAAAGAGTGGAGCCGCCCAGATGAAGCACTGGGCAGTGGGAACTGTGTGTTTTCTCCACTTTGTGTTCTTGTATTAGCATATGGCTCTGCTTTCGTTGTAGTTATTTATTTATTTTTCCTTATCAATGTTAGTGGCTCTGCTCTCTGTAGTCTCCATGAGGAAGAGAAGAGGGAGAGAGGAAGAGATAGTCTGAGGGAAAGAGGAACAATGGGCAGACAGGGAGTTTGGGAGTTGACTGAGGTGAGATAATACTGGGAATTAGAGAAGAAAAAAAAAACATGAGCACATTTGGAGATGCTGAATCGACAATGAAAAGACAGTGCTAGAGTGGGAGTGGTTATTTTGGCAGATAGCCCGTGCAGCTGCTTTAGATAAGGCCCCTGCACAGCAGAGATCAGGAAAATATTAGCCACACAGATCTCAAACTCACACACACACACACACACACACACACACACACACACACACACACACACACACACACA